>CM022302.1:145572061-145605038 GCA_011799875.1 Thinopyrum elongatum | reverse complement strand
CCCCAAATCAAGCATCATATCATGCACTCTGCAAGACACCACCGCCTCATCTCGCCCATGCTCTTTTCAGGTTGAATCATGCTTCTATTGATAAGCTCATTAAAATAACTCTTCGCAACATCCACCATATTTGATCCATGAGTATTACTACAAAGCCTTCAGCTACCCATTTGTAGAACCAGATCACACATCAGAATCTCGTGGTCTTCTGGATACATGCCAAGGTATAGGAGACATGGACGGAGATGTAGAGGAAGATGCATGTAGCTAAGGTTTAATATACTCCTCATCTCTTTCAATGCCGGAGTTGCAGCAAACTTGGCACCGAGAGAATTTCTTATGCTCTCCCACCGTCCCTTGATCTTGCTTGGCGACTAGCTAATAGGCTGGCTATAGTGATGATTGCAAGTGGCAATCCTCCACACTTCTTTAAAATTTCAGCTGAAACTGCTTTAAACTGGGGTGGACAGTCATATTTGGACCCAAATACTCTCTTAAAAGAACAACTTTCTTGAGTCTGTTTTCTTTGAGGGGTCTCATTCTGTAAACACTTCACGGTCACCGTGGCATGCCCAAATAGCCACATTATCGACTCGTGTAGTACTATTACCTGCTTGCATTAGCAACTTCTGGAAAGATACAACTCATAATATTCCATTGTTGATTGATCCCACAAGTCATCAATGACAACTAGGTACCTGTTAATTATTTGTTCATATTGATATGTCAAATATGATATGATTACATGATTGCAGATGAAAGCACACAAACCTGATAAAGCACATATAACAATAATAAAGTAAAAAAGGTGCAAGCAAAAGATGATATCCTTACATTATTAGCATGCCCACATAACATTCAACCCTAAACCAAATCAATTCATGTACAATGTTTATAACTCATAAAGAAATTAACTTATCTTGCAATGCTCAAAACAAAAAGACACACACCTTCTATTTATAACATAAAAGATAGTGACATGAGCCCGTACATTTATGTACCTATGTAAGTAATACACTTTTTTGGATCCAACTAATATTTGCCATCAATCTATCTCTAACCTGAATCAATTTAGTTTGTGCCTATGCTAATTCAGCTTTAGTTACTATCAATGGAGAATTAGATAATTAATCTTCCAAATTTATCTCTTTCATACGTCCATCTAGAATTTGCCTATCTTTTCATCTTGGTCATTTTTACTAGGCTCGTGCGACAAACACACAATTCTATATTTTATTGGCATTTATTTTATTTGATGACTTTGCTATTTTCTCTTTACTTATTTCAAATTCCATAACAATAACTTTCTTGCAAAAAAAAGTCCCATCTTCGATGTTGCGAAACTCGAGCCGGAGTCATGGCAACACGGAGGGTGCCGTTTGGAGGCGAGACGGGATTTGAGACGTTTGAAGTGTCCATACACCCGCATGTGTGTATGGCTCTAGCTACTATCTGTTAAACTGTTTAGTTAATAGTCATCAGTGGACTATAGTTAATAGTTAATTCATGCATCTTAAAAAACATGCTAGATTAGTTACTAACTTTATTAGGTGACTGTTTGACTTCAAGACTAAAGTCCAGCTGAACATGCAATTGTCCAGTTTTTTATTACCTAATTGATGTTTGATTTGATAATAACACTAACATCTAGTCAATGAGTGAGAGCATATGTAGGACTGTGAAGACACGAACACACTGATCATGTAAATATTGTAATATATAACGAAAAGTTGAATTATTGAAAGATAGGTTGAAGTGGTTTATGGTTAAGCTACAATTTGTGTTGTGTTGTGAATTAAGCCTTTGTTCCGAAACAAATGATGCTTGTTACTCTGACCTAAGCAATAGCTTATAAGAAGTTATAGTTTGAAAAAAACTATTTTATAGCGATGCTATCATTTGCACTTGATCAACCATAACCATTTCTTACGAACTAGATATAAATATATGCTTTGCAATTTTTGATGTGGTTGATCGATATATGACTATTTCTGCTATGCACCATCTGATCTAAGAACGAATTTGTGTAAGTATAGATGGGATGTGAAGATCTTAATCAGACAACTAGCAATATCAATTAAGAAAGTCGACTGACCTATAGTAAAGCATCATGAATTTGGGAAATAAGGTAACTTCATCCTTTCAATGGCCAAGCACAAAAATACCAACAAGGTATGGCGTCAGGCTAAATCATATCTCTCACATTAGTAAAGATACTTAAAAGTCACTACTCCTTGCCAAAAAGTTGGATTTGTGTAATACCACAATTATCACAAGTAATTAACCACCCAAGTGCAAAAGTGACAATTAGATCAAAAGAAGTACCTATTATGTGTGAGATGTTCTCTAAGACAGCCAACGATATCTTGGACCTCACGAGCATGAGATGACTCTTCCTTCATCCCAAGCTTCAATTGCAGACCGCTAAAGAGGCTTGCCAATCAGGTCTTTGGGAAATGGATATGAATGCCTTGCAACTGAATTGTCCTCCGATCTCATTGTATACTTGTTTGGCAAGTGTAGTTTTACCAAGACCCCCAAATCCAACAATAGCCACCACCTTGAGGTTTTTCTGGGTGCCTGTCAAGCAACTTACAAGCTCTTTCTTTGGGCCATCAATACCGCAAGGCCTGCTGCCTCCTTGTAGATCGCTGACATCCGAGGATCGACAAGAACGATGCGAGAAGTAGAATAGACATCATCAATCTTGTACCTTTGTATCAGAACAACAAAAATATTTATTTATTTATTTCATATGAATGATCTTGAGGGCTAGGAGTTCCTATATTGAAAGTAAAATAGTATTGTACCGCATGCGACGTTCATTTGCCTCTAGAGCAAGAACCTTGACAGCCTGTTTAGTAAACACTCGGGCAGGGGAATGGGAGTTTGCACAAGGGTGTTTATGGAGGGATTAGGCATGGGAAGTAGATTTTTACCCTCCATTCCCTGGGAAGAAATCGGTGGGAATTGGCTCCTCAACTTCCATTCCCCTTCCCACTTAAATTCCTACTCCCTCTAATCAAACAGTGGATTTTTAATCTTCTCACCCCTCAACTCCCATTCCCCATCTCTAATTCCCCCGAACCAAACACGCTGTGAGCTCCTCCATCTGATGAGCAATGCGATGACGCTTCCATATACAACTCAAGGCCCGCATAACTTTGAGTTAAAAGCGCCGCTGGTTTGTTACAGCCAAAAAAATCGACTCATCTCAACTGCATGCACGCGGCAGGGCCCACCATAACAACCAGAGTCACGATGCCAAAATTTTGGCGCAACTTTTCCACGCCCCGTCTCGCCCACGCGTTGGCGAGAATTACACGGAGAGCGCTGGGCATGCTGGGCGATCCAATCTTTTGGTGTCGATCCAAACAGCTACCAAATTGCACGGGCAAGCCATTTTTTGGCAGGTCCTTTGGTAGTGATCCAAACATGCCCTTATAGCCATCAGCTAGCTATATTATTAACCATGCTCTAATGCTCGGAGAGAGCTCACGATCAAACCATTGCAGAGCAAGACAGGGGAAAGGACCCGTGTAGGCAGATCTTTGGCCAGTCCGGAACCAAAGCAAGTCGGCAGACTCCGCCAAACACCCAATCACAGCGACAGTGACTCGCCTTCCACAGCCTCAACCAAAATGGCGAAGAGGAGGAGCACATGATTTCAAGGACCGCTTCACGACCACTGCCCCATACCTCAAAACACAACCGTGCAACCAGGACACCCCGGCAACCCCCACCAAAGGCCTAAGAAGGGAGGTTCATTCTGTAGGCAGATCAGTGAAGGGCAGCCCGCCAGAACAGGGTAATGGTCGTCCCTCACTTCAGATTCATAATAATTACAGTATGAATATAGAAGCAACTTTTTATCAAATGTTATGTTGGTTATATGGGCAAGTTGTGATATGTGTTTCAATGATTAGTTCTAAACTGATTTTAGAATGCATGTTTCGTTCTGCAGGAGTATAGAGACAATATAATACCTTCAGAAAATGCAACAACGTCTTACATTATGGGACGGAGGGAGTAGAATGTATCGTCTCTTGGCCATACACAGAAAACCAATAAATATGCCTCTACTTGAAATACAATCCATGTTCAAAGATCGGCCGCCTAATGATTTAATCACTGATTTAATGCAAATCGGGACCCCCAACTCGAAGAGTGACTTGCAGTCAGTTACAAATACATGGAGGCGCACGCAAAGTGCAAAGAAAATTACAGAGGAAGGCGCCCAAGATGAGGAGGCGTATGTCTCATTTTTGGAGAAAGAAAGTCAATGAGTGAGAGCATATAGTAGGACTGTGAAGACACGAACACACTGATCATGTAAATATTGTAATATATAACGAAAAGTTGAATTTGAAGATAGGTATAAGTGGTTTATGGTTAGCATCAATTTGTGTTGTGTTGTGAATTAAGCCTTGTTCCGAAACAAATGTGCTTGTTACTCTGACCTAAGCAATAGCTTATAAGAAGTTATAGTTTGAAAAAAACTATTTTATAGCGAATGCTATCATTTGCACTTGATCACCATAACCATTTCTTACGAACTAGATATAAATATATGGCTTTGCAATTTTTGATGTGGTTGATCGATATATGACTATTTCTGCTATGCACCATCTGATCCCATATACAACTCAAGGCCCGCATAACTTTGAGTTAAAAGCGCCGCTGGTTTGTTACAGCCAAAAAAATCGACTCATCTCAACTGCATGCACGCGGCAGGGCCCACCATAACAACCAGAGTCACGATGCCAAAATTTTGGCGCAACTTTTCCACGCCCTCGTCTCGCCCACGCGTTGGCGAGAATTACACGGAGGAGCGCTGGGCATGCTGGGCGATCCAATCTTTTGGTGTCGATCCAAACAGCTACCAAATTGCACGGGCAAGCCAATTTTTTGGCAGGGTCAGCTTTGGTAGTGATCCAAACATGCCCTTATAGCCATCAGCTAGCTATATTATTAACCATGCTCTAATGCTCGAGAGAGCTCACGATCAAACCATTGCAGGAGCAAGACAGGGGAAAGGACCCGTGTAGGCAGATCTTTGGCCAGTCCGGAACCAAAGCAAGTCGGCAGACTCCGCCAAACACCAATCACAGCGACAGGTGACTCGCCTTCCACAGCCTCCAACCAAGAATGGCGAAGAGGAGGAGCACATGATTTCAAGGACCGCTTCACGACCACTGCCCCATACCTCAAAACACAACCGTGCAACCAGGACCACCCCGGCAACCCCCACCAAAGGCCTAAGAAGGGAGGTTCATTCTGTAGGCAGATCAGTGAAGGGCAGCCCGGCCAGAACAGGGTAATGGTCGTCCTCACTCATCAGTATTCATAATAATTACAGTATGAATATAGAAGCAACTTTTTATCAAATGTTATGTTGGTTATATGGGCAAGTTGTGATATTGTGTTCAATGATTAGTTCTAAACTGATTTTAGAATGCATGTTTCGTTCTGCAGGAGTATAGAGACAATATAATACCTTCAGAAAATGCAACAAACGTCTTACATTATGGGACGGAGGGAGTAGAATGTATCGTCTCTTGGCCATACACAGAAAACCAATAAATATGCCTCTACTTTGAAATACAATCCATGTTCAAAGATCGGCCGCCTAGATGATTTAATCACTGATTTAATGCAAATCGGGGACCCCCAACTCGAAGAGTGACTTGGCAGTCAGTACAAATACATGGAGGCGCACGCAAAGTGCAAAGGAAAATTACAGAGGAAGGCGCCCAAGATGAGGAGGGCGTATGTCTAGCATTTTTGGAGAAAGAAAGTCAATGAGTGAGAGCATATAGTAGGACTGTGAAGACACGAACACACTGATCATGTAAATATTGTAATATATAACGAAAAGTTGAATTATTGAAAGATAGGTGATAAGTGGTTTATGGTTAAGCTACAATTTGTGTTGTGTTGTGAATTAAGCCTTTGTTCCGAAACAAATGATGCTTGTTACTCTGACCTAAGCAATAGCTTATAAGAAGTTATAGTTTGAAAAAAACTATTTTATAGCGAATGCTATCATTTGCACTTGATCAACCATAACCATTTCTTACGAACTAGATATAAATATATGGCTTTGCAATTTTTGATGTGGTTGATCGATATATGACTATTTCTGCTATGCACCATCTGATCTAAGAACGAAATTTGTGTAAGTATAGATGGGATGTGAAGATCTTAATCAGACAACTAGCAATATCAATTAAGAAAGTCGACTGACCTATAGATAAAGCATCATGAATTTGGGAAATAAGGTAACTTCATCCTTTCAATGGCCAAGCACAAAAATACCAACAAGGTATGGCGTCAGGCTAAATCATATCTCTCACATTAGTAAAGATACTTAAAAGTCACTACTCCTTGCCAAAAAGTTGGATTTGTGTAATACCACAATTATCACAAGTAATTAACCACCCAAGTGCAAAAGTGACAATTAGATCAAAAGAAGTACCTATTATGTGTGAGATGTTCTCTAAGACAGCCAACGATATCTTGGACCTCACGAGCATGAGATGACTCTTCCTTCATCCCAAGCTTCAATTGCAGACCGCTAAAGAGGCTTGCCATATCAGGTCTTTGGGAAATGGATATGAATGCCTTGCAACTGAATTGTCCTCCGATCTCATTGTATACTTGTTTGGCAAGTGTAGTTTTACCAAGACCCCCAAATCCAACAATAGCCACCACCTTGAGGTTTTTCTGGGTGCCTGTCAAGCAACTTACAAGCTCTTTCTTTGGGCCATCAATACCGCAAGGCCTGCTGCCTCCTTGTAGATCGCTGACATCCGAGGATCGACAAGAACGATGCGAGAAGTAGAATAGACGCAATCATCAATCTTGTACCTTTGTATCAGAACAACAAAAATATTTATTTATTTATTTCATATGAATGATCTTGAGGGCTAGGAGTTCCTATATTGAAAGTAAAATAGTATTGTACCGCATGCGACGTTCATTTGCCTCTAGAGCAAGAACCTTGACAGCCTGTTTAGTAAACACTCGGGCAGGGGAATGGGAGTTTGCACAAGGGTGTTTATGGAGGGATTAGGCATGGGAAGTAGATTTTTACTCCCATTCCCTGGGAAGAAATCGGTGGGAATTGGCTTCCTCAACTTCCATTCCCCTTCCCACTTAAATTCCCACTCCCTCTAATCAAACAGTGGATTTTTAATCTTCTCACCCCTCAACTCCCATTCCCCATCTCTAATTCCCCCGAACCAAACACGCTGTGAGCTCCTCCATCTGATGAGCAATGCGATGACGCTTCCGCAACATCTTGAGACGTTTAGGGGTCTTCTTGATAAATCCCTTTTTGGCATCAGTGCCTTCAAGGTCGCGCATGAAGTCATCTATGCGATTCTACATGTCATAGGACATCTCCCTGACATGATCTCTCCAGTTTTTGGCCAAGGGGTCGAGCTCGTCCATGAGCTCAAGCTTCTCAAGCAGGGCTTTCATGGTGCTTAGCTCATCCTTGAGGAATGAGGCTTGTCTCCTCACCCCTGTGAGCTTAGTGTACTCGTCGCTCATCAGTGTGGCGAGCTTGGTGATGAGGGGGTTCATCACCCCTATGGTGGCACTGACAATTGGTGCAGACATCTCGATCCGAGTTCCTGCAATTGAGCGTATGTGACGGAGATCCGAAGCGAGGCGGTGCCTCTTATCAATGAAGCAGGTGACAACTTGTCTATTTCCTCTTGTTAGAGAAGACTGGCATGGCGGCAAAGACCAACAGGCGAGGCGGAGCTCGAGAGGTGGACGACGGCTGCACGTAGTTGTATAACATATTATGAGCATAAATCAAAAGCTCATCCTGGAGATTCTTCTCCCACTAAAGGACACAATGCATGTGTGATATCATCGTTCGCTTTAGCTAGTTGATGGACGATCACTGTCATTGTGTTTTAAACAGTTTTAAGTAATTTGGCTGGACTTGCACTTCTATATTTGCTTAGTAATTTGTCTAGACTTGTACTCGGCTATGTGTTGTATTAGCTGGGCGGCAAGCCACTGTATATAGGAGTCAGTCTTTTCTGCAACTTGCTTGTCTTTGATATTTCTGTTTTGAAACTTGCACCTGAATATTATTTAAATACACCGTATCTGAATAGTAATTTTCAGCATTTTCCCTTGAACGGTCGCTGGTTAAAACAGAGCTGAACAACCAATTTAACTTCGTAAGCGCCCTCTGTTTGTGCCCTTTAGATAGCAGGCTACTGTCGATAATAAATAGACCTCACGTTTTTCTTCTAGAATACACACAAACAAGCGTGCGCATGATATATTGAAGAAGAGGGCAAGACACCAACAACACTACCTCAGAGGCAGCTAATCCACCAAACAGGACTCACAGAGTCACACCCAACTATACCTTTGTGAGCAAAGTTGTGCTTCTGAATGTCATACTTCATAGTTCAGAATGGTGCATCAATCATAGCAAAATGGTTTATAAAGCTGAGCCAAGATCGCCTGTTATGTTTTATCTCTCTTCAAGATGATATATTATACTCCCTCAGATCCATATTAATTGCCGCTGCTTTACTACAACTTTATACCGTTTCTGAATTCAGAGTTACACTGAGACATCAAGTTAGCCATATTCCGCAGGTTGTAGATTTGAATACTCTGTGACTTGATGTATGTATAGGAACATATTAGTTACGTTGCTTCCCCTAAAAAAAAGTTCAGTGCTTCACATAAGATGATTAATCAAGCATCGATGTTCAGTCGTACACATCAGCCTTAGTTGCAAATATGAAAACATGTCTTTGTTTAGTTGCCAACATAAAATATATCAGAGTATTACCTACAAATTTCATATATACACGTAATCCAATAAAATTTCACGTAATCTAAAATAACAAAATAATGTGGAGGCAGACACACGATGGGTGTTTATGTGTACAAATCCAATAAAATTGAGAAGAAAAAAATACTCCTTGGCAATTTTTCTAGAATATGCATTCCTTACCAAATTGACCAGGGGCACTGTGCAAATTATTGAAGAAAAAGGAGCAAGGACACAGTGTCTAAAAACTCATATAATATGGCAATACACGATGAGGTCGGGTATGTAAGAACAATATCCAATAATAAATTAAGTACGTAACAACACAAACGGAGGTAAAATGGCGAAGGGAGAGTCTGCTCTTTGTTGCTATAGTTCCCCCGATCCATGTTCAGCTGTGTGCCAGTCCATGTGATGAATACCTTATGTTTTCTTACTTCCTGGTGCTTGCCTTCGAGCAAGTCGAACTTGCCTTTTACTCCAGTGTTCCCCTGTTCAGTCAGTAGCCTAATGTAGGCTACTCCCAGCCTATGTCAGCGAGCTTTTCATGTATCCAGACATTGGTCTCATTTCCAATATAAATGGAGCCCTTTTCATCTAAAAAAATTGGCGAAAGGATGATGCAAATTAAAGTGGCTGGTCGAAAGGCACAAATTGCTACCTGCGGTGCTCGCCACTGTCAGTATTCCGAAGGAAAACAGCCTTGCCCAGCCCTTCTGCTAGAACACTGAGGAAGCTGGAGCTTGTTCCATCAGATTTGGGATTCAGGCAAGTAATCTGACTCCAACAGTTGTCTGCTGGTCGTTCTCAGCTACAGTGAGTCTGTAACCACTGTTATACCTGAGTAAGTAATACGATGCCTTTCTCACTCACAGAGGGGAGTAAAACCAAAGTTTTAAATAGCGCGCTAAGCCTCTTAGCGGCGGCTCGGCCAAAAGCTATGAAACGATATAGCGCAGCTATAGCGTGCTAAGCCCCATTTAGCATTTCAGCATAAATGAATAAAAACTGAAAAAATAGACATACAATCAGCATCAATTTAACATAAAATCATCAAAAGAACTAGCATTTAAATGTTGTGGCAGCAATACAATCATGTTGTAAGCAGTTTAAGTAAGCTTGTATCATACAATCAGTAGTTTACTTGACCAGGAAGCATTTTTAGAATTGTTTTGGTGTGAGTATGTGAGCCCGTTCGTTGTTACAGATCCAGCAAAAGAACAGCTCGTTAGTTCAAGCAATAAACATATCCTGACTGTGTATGTTGAACTAGAGATGCTAGCAATCAAAAGAAGAGATGAATCAGAGGAGAGAGGAGCTTGCCAGCTGACGGGATCTGATGGATCATGGTCCCCTGGTAGACGGCGTCGTGGCCGACAGCAGTGTCGAGTAGCAGCATGGACAGGGAGGGAGCGGCTGGGGCGAAGTGGCTGAGAGCTGCCGCGTCACCGAGAGCAGAGACGTGACCTTGTGGATGCCGCCGTAACTGAGAGCAGCTGCATGACTTGTGGATGCCGCCGTCATCGGGAGGTCAGCCGCCGGAGTCGCAGATCTAGGCCGCCGCCATGGCCGCTCATTGGTCGGGCGCCGCCAGAGTTTTGGCTAGAGAGGAGGAGGGGATCTGGACTATAGGGTTCGCTCGATAGGAAGAGGACGGGGTATCGCTGTATCAATTGACTTTTAGGCTTTGGCCCGTGCAGAGATTGGGCTTGGACCAATTTTTTTGGGCTCGGGCGAGGGACGCTAATGCTATTGCAGCCCGGATTTAGCGCTAAATCAACTTTAGCGCCGCTATTAGCGTGAAAAGCCGTTTCGCATGAAATAGACAGTAGCGTAGCGCAGCAGATTTCTGGCGGCTTTAGCGGTGCTATAGCGCCGCTATAGCGCGCTATTTAAATCTTTGAGTAAAACCGGACCCATCATCACTCACATAAGGCAAGGAGAGCCGTGCCCATCGACGGTAAAGGACGGACGGCTTGGGTGCAGTTCCATACAGTTCTTGAACGCAGACTTTGCATCACGGAGCACTTGTTGAGGAAACTCTTCACACCAACTTCCGATATGTACGGCCACATTCTCGAGACTTAAGAGGTGCTCGAAGCCAACTGCCATGGCGCCACCCCAGAACCTCTCGTCGAAATGTAGTTCGAGCCTTCGGAGTTTGGGCATAGCCCCTGCCTTGAAGGCTATGTGACAGTTAGAGACACATTGAAAGTACTCCAAAACAGGAAATAACCCCATGGAGAAGATGACAGGCGAATCATTAGGGATCGTCTTCACATTCAAAGAGAATTGGACGAGAGAGGGCAGCTCACCGAGAGCATGGCACTCATCGGTGGACAACTCTGAAACATCCAGCTTTAGGCGGTAGAGCCATTGGAGACTGCAAATCCATTTGGGGCTATACATATTATTCCAATCATCCAGTTCTAATATCTTGATATGACGAGGAGGATCTGATAATGAGGCCAGCCGGTTATTCAGATCTTGGACATGACCATGAATGCGGAGATATCTGAGTTCACGGAGCGTTCCAATGGAGCACACCAAAGCATCAACCCCTTCTGTGTTCAAATCGCCCATGGCACACTTTGTGAGCCTTAGGCACCTCAGATTGGTCAGCTCACCGAGTCCCTTGATATCCTCCAAGGAGCTCCACCCCAGTTCAAACCCATCTAGAGTGCGCAGTGATTTCATGTTCCTGATCCCTTTAGGCAGATCTGTCTCCTTTGGAACTACCAAGTGGGTCAAGCGGGGCAAGTGAACTATATCTGATGGGATTTCTAACCATTTGCTATCTATTTCTAATGTCTCCAAATGCACAAGCCCTTGCATTTCAGTAGGGAGATTCACGTATTGATCAGCTGAAACCTTTAAATACCTCAATTGGAACAATTGGCTAATAGCTGTCAGATCGATTTCCTTGTGGCATAGTTCCCCTGAAACTTCAAAGTGAATCACTCTGAGATACTTACAATGCAAAAGAGGAGGTATATACTTGGATTCCCCGAACCGTGCAAGTGATCGAACTTGTGATAGGCTAGAGGCAATGGTCCCTGATGCTGCTGTCCTATCTGCTGCGCTGCCACCGGTTAAATTCAGGGATATACGACGGGTCTTGTACTTCCAGGCATGCTCTCTTGCAATGTCTTCAGAACTGAATTCAACTCTGATAAAGTTGTACTCTGCACACTTGCTTAAGATCAAATCAAGCATCATATCATGTACTCTGCATGATAACAACTCTCCATGATCAGTAAGTTCAGGCTGAATCAAGCTTCTGTTGATAAGTTCATTGAAATAGCTCTTCGCAGCAACCTCCATATCTTGCCCATACAAATTATTGATAAAGCCTTCTGCTACCCATTGACGAACCAAATCATCCCTCTCGATCTCACGGTCTTCTGGATACATACCAACGTGCAGAAAACATGCCCGGAGATGAAGAGGAAGATGCATGTAACTAAGGTTTAATATACTCTTTATCCCTTCCGTTGTGGGATTTATTGCAAACTGGGTGCCCAGAGAATTCCTTATGGCCTCCCACTCATCCATTTTGGGACGACTGGCTAATAGGCTAGATATAGTAATGATTGCAAGTGGGAGTCCGCCACACTTTTTCAGAATTTCAGCTGAAATATCTTCAAATCGGGATGGATAGTCATCTTCAGATCCATATATTCTATTATAAAATAACCTTTTTGAGTCTTGTTCATTGAGGAACTTCATTCTGTAAATGGACCCTGGGTGACTGCAGCATGCCCCACAAGCCACATCTTCCACTCGAGTGGTTACAATTACTCTACTCCCTTTATCATTTTCTGGAAAGGCACGACTAATAGTATTCCATACTGATTGATCCCACAAGTCATCAACTACAATAAGGTACCTGTCAATTGTATGCAGACATTACGCTATGATTGGATACGAATATAAGTTGCAGGGGAAAGTACGAAAACATTCTATTGAACTTGAATAAAATTAAAGCAAATTGGATTCAAGCGAATCTGCTATCGTGGGTTAAATTAGCAGGCTTGCATATTTCTCAAAACTAAATGGCACCATCAGATAATCTCTATAAGACAATAACATCCAAGTTAATTTCGCTCACTAAATTCTCAGGCACAAAAATATATGCTATTGCATTTCTATCTTCTAGGCAAAAAGGACTAATTAACTTGACATTAGAATTGTTAAAACTGCTCTTACAATTAAAGAGAATTGCATCAGCCTTTCCAAAAAGAAAATCAGGGAATTAAGCAAGCAAGAAAGAAAGCATGCATGCATCATAATGGATGGTCTTTCTGTACCAGTCGGTTGCCCGGACAAACATCTAAGCATATTACAAATTTACAATAGATATATCTGTTGTATTTCTCTGTCTTTCGTTTTGATAATAACTGAATCCCTTATTCCTAAGGCTAAATTAGTACTTAGTTTACAATACATGATTATTGACTTCAACGGCCAAGCTACAAAACTGTCCCCTGTTTCACTGTACAAATCACAGCTGGGTACGTGAGATGCAAATATGGATGCCAAGATGCAATGGAAGTATGCAATAAGCTTATTTGGAAGTCTTTGGGCTCCAAAGAAGTGTCAGTTTTTCCTCTGGCTGGCAGCGCACAATAGATGCTGGACAGCCGACAGATTGGCACGAAGGGATTGCCCCACCCGAGTCAAAGCCCCATGTGTGATCAAGAGCTAGAGACGATCCAACACATTTTGACAAACTGTGTCTTCTAGACAAGTTTGGTGTGTGCTCTTCCGTCGCTTTGGTCTACCGGATTTCTCACCACACACTGACGATAATGTGTTCTGTCTTCTGTGATTGGTGATTGAGAATCAATTCTTCGCCTCCTGGTATCTTCAAACAGGGGCTCAACTCGCTGATCACTTTGGGGGCCTGGATGTTGTGGAAGCATCGGAATGATTGCGTGTTTAATGGAGCCACATCAGTTGTCAAGCTAATGCTTAGTAGGATTTCGGAGGAAGGACACCTCTGCAGCTTGGCCGGTACCAGGGACTTGGCGCAGCTTTTGCCTTCTACCACCTAATGGTCATTCAGTTTTTGGGTCTGTCTGGTCGTTGGTGTTTGTAACAGGCGCGGGTTTTTCTGTTCTAGTTTTGGGTTGAGTGGCATGTGTCGGGATTTCCTTGTAAATAGTTTTTTCTCCTTCTTAATGCAATGATACACAGTTCTCATGCATATTCAAGAAAAAAAAGCTTGCAATTTAGTTAACAAATGAGTCTATAGAGTGGCATTATAACCGCACTCATGTTGATTGGCATCATGTAAGAACTTGTGCATCAGAAAAATGTTATGCAACAACCAACAATATGCACAAATACAGAAAAGAAAGATGCAATTTATTTTTTGAGCAGTGCAGCTACAACCTCTTGTCGTTTTTGTACAATATGACTGCTCATACTATTGTGTAAGGTTTTTTTTTTTTTTTTTTGCATCAGCACACCTTCTAAGTAATTACACATACACACACCAAAAATCCACATTGACAAAGTCTCAATGTGTTGTCGAATTAAGATGCATTGACAAAAGTCTGATGTTAATCCTATAAATTCGGTGCTATAGCCGAAAAAATGCAAGATTTGTCATGGGCCCAAACAATAGAACAAATACCTCACACGGAGGCATCTAAAAACTTTTTAATATGTGTCTACAGACTGCCACATCATGTTGTAAAGACAATTTCTTTCCTTTGGAAAGTGTGGTCATACTATTGGATACATTCTGAATAAAGAAAATGGAATGAGCAATGTTTAGTCCCTTTTTGTGGCATTTCGTAAACTGCCACAAAAAATCATGTAGAGATATTTTCTTAACACACTTCACTAATTGAGTTAACCACATTTCGAGACACGACATTCTGTATTATTCTGGAGCACTAGCTTACCCTAATAGCATGGCGCATTTGGAGAAATCTGAACCGTTGGGTACTTCTAATTCTGTAGGGATACTTCTCATATGGACATATGGTTGAGAAATTTCATATGCTATTCATAACAAAAAGAAATCTTGGACACGCCTGGTAACGTCATTTTCATCAAGAAAGCTCAAAGATTAGCATGAATGGCCAATTTATAAAAACAAAAATAAAAGGACAATGACCAACCTCATTGAATGACCAACGGCAAATCCTAGCTAACCTAGACCTAGGCACCTAGCACAGCACAGGAACAAAGGACCCAAGGCCCGATGCGCCACTATGGCCACTACCCACTAGTGCTCGCCAGCAGCCACACTAAGAGCAAGTACATTAGTGGGCTTATAGTCCGCTTACATGGCATTTTTGTCTATGTGGAGGAGAGAGATGTGAAAAAGTAAGGGGAGTGGGCTCTCATGCAAGAGCCTAGCTATATGCACATTCCTAGGTAAATGCAATAAATGTGAAGAAAGAGATAGAGAGAACATGAAAAAAGTACTAATGTAATAGCCAACCTTATTGTATGAGTGCATATAGATGATGGCTATAGATGACATTGCAGTTTCTTAGGGGCTGTTTGGTTTGAGCCCCAACTTGCCCCACCAAAAATTTGGCATGACCAAAGCAAGGGTATGACCAAATTTTTGGCAAATTGTTGGTGTTTGGATTGTGACCATCATATCCTCCAAAATTTTGGCAAATGAGACCGCTGTTTGTTTGGTTTGTGACCAACTGACATGATAATTGTACCGGTTACCAAAACATTTAATTGCATCTATTATCTAAATAAAGTTGAGAAGATCTTATCCTTCTTACTAAGCCTCTTGTCCCAAACAAGTTGGGGTAGGCTAGATATGAAACCATTTCACGAGGACTTCCCAGGAGGTCACCCATCCTAGTACTACTCTCGCCCAAATGGGTTTCATACCCAAAGGACTGGCTAGTTTTTACGTTAGCTCACCAAGCCTATCACAGCCCTTAGATATGAAACCCTTTCACGAGGACTTCCCAGGAAGTCACCCATCCTAGTACTGCTCTCGCTCAAATGGGTTTCATACCCATGGGACTGGCTAGTTTTTACGTTGGCTCGCCAAGCCTATCACAACCCTCCTCCTTTACCTGGGCTTGGGACCGGCTATGCCTAGAAGACATAGGCGGAGTTAAGAAGATATACATATCAATACTTGGATACTCTTATGTTTTTTCTCTAAAAAAAACTTAGATGTGGTCAATGTGAAGAAAAGTCATGGCATGTTGCATGTACTTCGTTTTGGTATTGTTTGCATGCCGTTAGAAATTTTGAATTTGGTACTGATCTGAACAAAACATTATATTAAAGTGGTTAAACAACAATTTAAAGTGCACCATGATGACCTACACGTTTTTCTAGTCAAGTTATATATGTAGATCATTTAATTCGGAGCTACGGTCCAAAAGCTATGAGCTAAACAAGTTAAACATGACATTGATGCAAATGCAAGGAAAACACAATCACAAACACTCCAAAATAAGGATGCAACAAGGCATGATGAAACTGCATGCAAAACTAAGCAAGTTTCATATAGGACATGATCAAAACGAATTAACGGTTCAGCACATACACTCAAAGCAAGTTTTATTAACAATCTACCCAAAACAGCAAGTAGGCATATTGCAAGCATCAAACCAACATGCTACAGGAAACATATGGGCACAAACTTGATATTGCAAGCTCTGATACCAACTTGTCACGCCCAATATGCGATCCTATCCGAGAGGAACTCGAAGGTCCCCCCAAGGATAGAGCCGCATATTGAAGACGCTTTTGCAAGGTGGATATCATTACATCGTACCATATACAACTCAAGGCCCGCATAACTTTGAGTTAAAAGCGCCGCTGGTTTGTTACAGCCAAAAAAATCGACTCATCTCAACTGCATGCACGCGGCAGGGCCCACCATAACAACCAGAGTCACGATGCCAAAATTTTGGCGCAACTTTTCCACGCCCTCGTCTCGCCCACGCGTTGGCGAGAATTACACGGAGGAGCGCTGGGCATGCTGGGCGATCCAATCTTTTGGTGTCGATCCAAACAGCTACCAAATTGCACGGGCAAGCCAATTTTTTGGCAGGGTCAGCTTTGGTAGTGATCCAAACATGCCCTTATAGCCATCAGCTAGCTATATTATTAACCATGCTCTAATGCTCGAGAGAGCTCACGATCAAACCATTGCAGGAGCAAGACAGGGGAAAGGACCCGTGTAGGCAGATCTTTGGCCAGTCCGGAACCAAAGCAAGTCGGCAGACTCCGCCAAACACCAATCACAGCGACAGGTGACTCGCCTTCCACAGCCTCCAACCAAGAATGGCGAAGAGGAGGAGCACATGATTTCAAGGACCGCTTCACGACCACTGCCCCATACCTCAAAACACAACCGTGCAACCAGGACCACCCCGGCAACCCCCACCAAAGGCCTAAGAAGGGAGGTTCATTCTGTAGGCAGATCAGTGAAGGGCAGCCCGGCCAGAACAGGGTAATGGTCGTCCTCACTCATCAGTATTCATAACAATTACAGTATGAATATAGAAGCAACTTTTTATCAAATGTTATGTTGGTTATATGGGCAAGTTGTGATATTGTGTTCAATGATTAGTTCTAAACTGATTTTAGAATGCATGTTTCGTTCTGCAGGAGTATAGAGACAATATAATACCTTCAGAAAATGCAACAGACGTCTTACATTATGGGACGGAGGGAGTAGAATGTATCGTCTCTTGGCCATACACAGAAAACCAATAAATATGCCTCTACTTTGAAATACAATCCATGTTCAAAGATCGGCCGCCTAGATGATTTAATCACTGATTTAATGCAAATCGGGGACCCCCAACTCGAAGAGTGACTTGGCAGTCAGTACAAATACATGGAGGCGCACGCAAAGTGCAAAGGAAAATTACAGAGGAAGGCGCCCAAGATGAGGAGGGCGTATGTCTAGCATTTTTGGAGAAAGAAAGTAGTAAAGGAGGGGAAGGCTGGCACAGAGACCGAACCAAAAACCCCTGTTAACCGACACCTCAGGAGCGAGCTCCGCTGAGCAGCTCGTTCGACCAACGACAAAGAACCACAAGAAGGCCTGGGGAGAAAAACAGGCACCAAAAACAACAGCTCGCAGGGGAACATCATTGGCACGAACGAAGGGCGTCGGATAGCCGAGTTCATGCGGCGACACCGGTGTGCCGCCGTCAAAGCCGAAAGACAATGCGCCACCGAGACCGAAGGGCACGGCACCGGTGTACTGCCTCCGAGGCCACCCCAGGACGTCCACATAAGCGTTGTCTGGGCAACCATGAAGCATAGCCCTAACTCCCTCTCTCACCTCTCCCCCACATAAGAAGCAATGAAATGGGAAACGTTGAAAGGCTACTTTCTCTAGATGGACTTTCTGGAAGGTGGAGAAGTTGTGGGTTGAACGAGTAGTAGTCCTTCTCTCATATTTCTTTTTTCAATTTCTACTATTATAATATAAATGATTACAGGGGTTGTGGGCTTGTGCGGTCCGACTACCTCTCTAATCGCTAGTCACCAGCCAATTGACTACCGAAAATCAGAACTTTGAATACATACAATGCCTCTACCTAATCAGAACAGTTTTCTGTGATTATCCTAGATCATGCATCCTACAAGCTTATAAATGAGCACTGGTTTTTTATTTTAAAAATGAGCATTGACTAAATCACACAATTGTTCGAATTCATAATTTGCCGATGCAAGTGCACGGGTAATTATTGAAGTAAATGAATACCTTTTGTCTGCGAGATGTTTTCTGAGGTCCTCAATGAGGTCTTGCAGCTCACAAGCACTAGAAGAACCACGCATCCCAAGTTTTTTTCTTTTTGTGGGTATCCCAAGTTTTAATTTTAGACGGTTGAGAATCCATGTCATATTAGGTTTTTGAGATATGGGAACAAACACCATACAGTTGAACTGCCCTTTGATTTCATCATACACCTGTTTGGCAAGTGTAGTTTTACCCAGACCACCGAATCCAACAATGGACACCACCTTGAGCTTCTTCTCGTTATCAGTTAACAAATTGACAAGCTCTTTCCTTGGGCCATCAGTACCTACAAGACCAGCTGCATCCACATATATCGCCGACATGCGAGGATCGATAGCCACAAAACTAGAACTAGAATTGCACTCATCGATCTTGTACCTGAAAGAGGATATCCAGGAAGAAAGTCACACTTAAGTCCTTTAGAGACAGTAGTAGGCAAGCAAAATTCTTCTTTTTTCCTTTTTTCTAAAAGATTGTAAAAACTCCCGTCCTCTGTGCCTTCTATTATTGCAAAGTTTTAAGATCCAGCATCTCACACACGAGTAACAAATGCCACCAAGGCTAAAACAACCGAAAAGAAACAATTTTTCTTTCGATAATGGAAGACCACAGATCGGATAAAACATATAGAACAGTTTATGTTTTTGTAATTCTAGGTGTGTTATATACAAAATATATAATGTACAATCTGCAAGTTTTCTTGAAAAAAGGGGGAGAATGTGCACCTGATGCGCCGTTCATTTGTCTCTAGTGCAAGAACCTTGAGTTCCTCCATCCGGTCAGCAATCTGATGCCGCTGTCCCAACGTCTTGAGACGTCGAGCAGTCTCTTTGATGAAGCCTGCCTTGGCAGGAGCACCTCCAAATTGGCGCATGAAGTCATCGATGCAGTTATCCATGTCGTAGGACATCTCTCTGACGCGGTCTCTCCAGTCTTTGGCCACCGGGTCGAGCTCATCCATAAGCTCCATCTTCTCAAGGGCAGCGTTCATGGCGCTTAGTTCCTTCTCAAGGAAGGACGCCTGCTTCCTCACCCCTTTGAGCTTACTGTACTCGTCGCCCGCCAGGGTGGCGAGCTTGCTGAGGAGGGGCTTCATCACCCCCATCGTCGCGCTCACTGGCATCTCGACCAAATCCTCCTTCCGCTGTTGGCTTGACAGCTACGGTCCCCTGCTGCAGGTCAGCTTGACGGAGATTTGAGGCGAGCCGGCAGCGTGGCGGCGAAGTCGAACAGCCGAGGCGGAGCTCGAGAGGTGGAGACGGGAGCTGCTCGTGATGCCTTGAGATCAGTCGGCTAGGTCGGGTGCCGTGTTGTTGCCGGATCGATCGAGAGGAGAAACGAATGAGGGAGATGAACACACGCGAGGAAGGAGACACCAGTATATTTTGTGCCGTCTAGCTCTCGGCGTTTTCTGTTATTCCTTGCTATAACTCAAAGCGATTACAGAGGCTAACTAACTCCCGATCGGCTGCTCTGGATCCGCGTACGTCGCGCCATCCCACGACTGCATCACCAGCGCCATACTGACCGGGAGGTTACATCAAACAGAAAAACAGAAAACAAGTGATCGTGCAAAGAGCACGCCTCACGTCCTAGCTACATGCATGTGCATGACTCCGTCCCATCGGACTGCATGCATGCCATTATTCTAAACGGCTAACTACGCTGGTGAGCTGAGCTTAGCTAGGCACAACATGTCACCCCCTTAAGCTTTGCTCTCCAGCTCCAACCTTGACCATACCAAGCTTCTGCCGCATCTCCACAAAAGTAACACGCCCCAGCGCCTTCGTCAGTGTATCAGCTAGCTGCTCCCGAGTGCGAATATGATCCACCTCCACCTGACCTGTCTCAACACAATCGCGGATATAGTGATATTTGATGTCGATGTGCTTGCTTCGGTCATGGTGGACTGGATTTTTGCTGAGAGCAATAGCAGCCTGATTGTCAACGAAGAGCTTGAACTTGGCCGGCGGCTTCCCGAGCATCTCACTGACCAAACGTGACAGCCACACGCCTTGGCATGTTGCCGCTGCCGCTGCAACGTACTCGGCCTCGCATGAAGAGAGCGCCACAACCTTCTGCTTCTGTGAGCACCATGTAATGAGGTTGTTGCCAAGGAAGAAGACATTGCCGGAGGTGCTCTTCCGGTCTTCTATGTCACCGGCGTGGTCACTGTCGCTGTAACTGACCAGTTCCACCTCGCCGCGACCGGCCACGTAGCGACAGCCATAGTTCAGTGTGCCTTGTACATATCTGAGAACTTGCTTCACGGCCGCCCAGTGATGCGTGCTTGGTTGCTCCATGAATCTGCTCACAATCCCGACGGCATGGGTGATGTCAGGCCTGGAGTTGACAAGGTAGCGAAGGCTCCCAATCACGCTGCGATACAGAGTGGGATCAAAGAGCTCACCACCGTCCTCCTTCCTCAACTTTAGCCGGCATTCCATCGAAGTGTTGCAGCTATTGCAGTTTTCCATGCCCGCGGCTTCCAGAATCTTTGCCGCGTAGCTCCGTTGATGAAGGGTGATCTCCCCTGCTCTCTGCGACACCTCAATGCCGAGATAGTAGCTGAGCAGCCCCATATCACTCATCTTGAAGAGTGTCTTCATTTGTTCCTTGAACTCACTAATCAGCCCTTGATCTGTACTGGTGATGACAAGATCATCCACATATACACCCACTAGCAGAAAAGTGGACTCATCACCACGCCTGTAGACTGCATGTTCCAGTGGGCTTCGAGCAAAACCGAGGGATATTAGTGAATCATGTAATTTTGCATACCAGGCTCTTGGTGCTTGACACAGTCCATAGAGAGCTTTGTGCAGCTTCAGTACACGGTGCCCCTCTCCTACAGCAGCAAATCCAGGTGGTTGTACCACATAAACCTCCTCACTGAGATCACCATTTAAGAATGCCGATTTGACATCCATATGGTGCACTTCCCAGCAGTGGTGCGCGGCGAGCGCGAGCAGAACGCGAACTGTCTCCAGTCTGGCCACGGGAGCAAACGCTTCTTCATAATCTACTCCTTGCTGCTGCACATATCCCTTGGCAACCAAGCGAGCCTTGTACTTTGTGATGCTGCCATCTGGATCCCTTTTCACCTTGTAGACCCATTTCAAACCGATGGGCTTGTGTCTGACTGGCAAGTCAGCGAGCTCCCAGGTCCTGTTCTCGACGATGCATCGGATTTCTTCGTCCATCGCCGCCTTCCAGGACGTGTTGCCGAGCGCCTCATCCACGTCTCGCGGCTCCTCGGCACTGAGTAAGCAGTGCTCGAAATCCTCGTACACCGCATCTTCTTCAGTGGCGTCGAGAACACATGAGAGGCGCCTGTATCTGATCGGTCCAGAGTCCACATCATGCCCATCATCATGCGTCGGCGGAGTGGCCCATCTTATCGCTGGCGATCCCGGTGGCGTCCCGGTACCAGTTGTGGGTGTGTGCAGCACTGGAGTTCCCGGCGTCGCCGTCTCCGCCTGCGGTGTCCCAGGTGATGATGTCGGGGACGCCGCCGAGGCGGGCGAGACGCAATGAGCGACTCCAGTGTCCAGCTCCTCGACCCCTGGATCCATCGTGTACACCACAGAGAACGTGGTCGGCGCGGCCGGCGTCGTGGGCGCGGTCGCCGCGTTCCAGCTCCAAGGCCGCCCTTCCTCAAAGATCACATCCCGGGTCACCTGAACTCTCTTGCTTTCAGGGTCATAGACACGATAACATTTGGCACCCTCTTCATATCCAACAAAGATCATAGGTTTGGACCGGTCGGAGAGCTTGGTGATGCCCGGCCCGAGCAGCTTGACGTGTGCGGTGCACCCGAAGGTATGCAGGTGCTGAACTGCAGGCTTCCGGCTGTGCCACGCTTCATACGGTGTGACACCCTCAAGGCTGCGGGTGGGAGCTCTGTTCAGAAGGTACACTGCAGTTTTTACTGCCTCTCCCCAGAAATATGCAGGTACAGCCATGCTTTTCATCAGACATCTGGCCATCTCTACAACTGACTGATTTCGCCTCTCTACCACGCCGTTCTGTTGAGGAGAATAGGGTGCCGTGGTGTAGTGCTTCACTCCTTGTTCACTGCAATATTCTATGAATTCAGTTGAGTTGAACTCCCCACCACGATCGGATCTGAAAGCTCGAAGTTTGCATCTACCTTCAGCCTCTGCCATGACCTTGATCTTTCTGAACTCACTGTATGCCTCGTCCTTGGACCTGAGCAGTTCGATCCACATATAACGGCTGTAATCGTCAACAACCAGAATGAAGTATTTGTTGCCTCTTGGAGTTGGTGGCGTGATGGGTCCGCACAAATCTGTGTGCACAAGCTCTAGTGCCTGCTCTGCTCGATAAGAAGTTGCCTGCGGAAACGGGGCGCGATGTTGCTTTCCAAGTGCACACCCATCACAGTACTGCTCGATGTGAGCTATCTCCGGCATGCCTCTGACCATTCCTTTTGCAGACATGGCACGTAGTGCTCTGAAATGCAAATGCCCCATCCTTGCGTGCCACTTCCAAGTCTCGTCCTCAACCTTTGTCAGCAGGCATGCCGGTGTGTCAATGGTCAGCACCCCGGTGTACAGCCGGCTGCTAGTGCGCCGGACACGGGCCAGCAGGCGCCGAGACGGATCATGTATGGTCATCACACCACTCTGAATATCAACCTGACACCCCCCTTCGTCGAGCTGTCCAAGTGAGATTATGTTACTTCTCAGGTTTGGGATGTAGTACACTTCCGACAGAGCGCGCTGCTCGCCCCCTTGTGTTCTGAAAACCACTGAACCTCTCCCACAGATTGCCACATGTGACCCATCTCCAAACTTGACTGTCCCGTGCACAGATTCATCCAGCATGGAGAAGCAACGCCTTTCGCCTGTCATGTGGCTGCTGGCGCCGGTGTCAAAGTACCACACCCCGTCCGGCGAAGGAACGGGTATCAGCTTCTCTTTGTTGAGAAACACTGCCTGCGACGCCACTGCCTCTGACGCTGCAGTGGTGGTGACCACGGCCATGAGAAGCCCCTGATCATGCTCATCCCCAGCACGCACAAGATTTGCTTGCTCCTGCTTCCCTTGTTGTCCCTGTTTTTCAAGGTACGACCAACACTCCTTCTTCCAATGACCAGGCTTCCCACAGAAGTGACACTTTCCTTTCTTCTTTCCGCCCGACCCAATGGATCCGCCCGCGCCGCCGTTGCCGGACGCGGGTTTGCCCCCGCTGTGCTGCTTTGGCTTTCCCGGTGACTAGTTCTTGCCGCCGCCTGACGACTGGCTGCCGCCGCCGTGCGACGAGCTGCCGCCGCCGAACTGGCGCTCACGGGCTGCCCACTCCTCTGCGGTGTACATCAGTTGGCCGGTGGACTGCTTGGTGTCGTCGAGGTCATAGTGATCCTCGCATGCGGACAACCGGCCAGTCAGTTCCTCGATTGACATCGTCTTGAGGTCGATGAGAGATTCTATGGCCATAGCCATCTGCCTGTACTTGCGCGGCACAACGCGAAGAAATTTCTGCACCGCCTTGTGCTCCGTCACCGGATCCCCATAGATCTCGAGGTCGGCGACGACTCCGGTGAGCCGCAACGCGAAATCCTCGATGGACTCCCCATCCTTGAAGCGGAGATCCTCGAATTCGCGACGGCGCACCTGTGCTTTGGCTTCGCGCACGCGCTCGCTCCCGATCCGGAGAGTCTTGATGGTGGTCCAAGCCACCTTGGCGGTGTCCTTCGCCGCCAGCACCCGCACCATCTCCGGCGGCACCCCCGTGAGGATGACGGAGAGGGCGCGATGGTCGTCGCGCTCGTCGTCGGTGCCGTCGGTGACCGCGCGCCAAAGCCCGGCGGCCTGCAGCTTCACCTGCATGACCAACGACCACTCCATGTAGTTGGTTCTCGTCAGCATCATGGACGCCGACGAGGCCTCCGTCTCCCGCACGATCCGCTCGACGACGCGGAGCTCTCCGCTGCCGCCGGCCGTGAGACGCGCGACGGGCGCTCCAGATGATGGTGATTGCCCCGCCGCCTCCGCCGCCGCCTTCTTCTTCTTCTCGTTGTCCGACATGAGCACCGCGGATCAAACACCGCCGGCCACCAGGGATCAAACACCGAGGCTCTGGTACCAAATGTTGTTCCCGGATCGATCGAGAGGAGAAACGAATGAGGGAGATGAACACACGCGAGGAAGGAGACACCAGTATATTTTGTGCCGTCTAGCTCTCGGCGTTTTCTGTTATTCCTTGCTATAACTCAAAGCGATTACAGAGGCTAACTAACTCCCGATCGGCTGCTCTGGATCCGCGTACGTCGCGCCATCCCACGACTGCATCACCAGCGCCATACTGACCGGGAGGTTACATCAAACAGAAAAACAGAAAACAAGTGATCGTGCAAAGAGCACGCCTCACGTCCTAGCTACATGCATGTGCATGACTCCGTCCCATCGGACTGCATGCATGCCATTATTCTAAACGGCTAACTACGCTGGTGAGCTGAGCTTAGCTAGGCACAACATGTCACCCCCTTAAGCTTTGCTCTCCAGCTCCAACCTTGACCATACCAAGCTTCTGCCGCATCTCCACAAAAGTAACACGCCCCAGCGCCTTCGTCAGTGTATCAGCTAGCTGCTCCCGAGTGCGAATATGATCCACCTCCACCTGACCTGTCTCAACACAATCGCGGATATAGTGATATTTGATGTCGATGTGCTTGCTTCGGTCATGGTGGACTGGATTTTTGCTGAGAGCAATAGCAGCCTGATTGTCAACGAAGAGCTTGAACTTGGCCGGCGGCTTCCCGAGCATCTCACTGACCAAACGTGACAGCCACACGCCTTGGCATGTTGCCGCTGCCGCTGCAACGTACTCGGCCTCGCATGAAGAGAGCGCCACAACCTTCTGCTTCTGTGAGCACCATGTAATGAGGTTGTTGCCAAGGAAGAAGACATTGCCGGAGGTGCTCTTCCGGTCTTCTATGTCACCGGCGTGGTCACTGTCGCTGTAACTGACCAGTTCCACCTCGCCGCGACCGGCCACGTAGCGACAGCCATAGTTCAGTGTGCCTTGTACATATCTGAGAACTTGCTTCACGGCCGCCCAGTGATGCGTGCTTGGTTGCTCCATGAATCTGCTCACAATCCCGACGGCATGGGTGATGTCAGGCCTGGAGTTGACAAGGTAGCGAAGGCTCCCAATCACGCTGCGATACAGAGTGGGATCAAAGAGCTCACCACCGTCCTCCTTCCTCAACTTTAGCCGGCATTCCATCGAAGTGTTGCAGCTATTGCAGTTTTCCATGCCCGCGGCTTCCAGAATCTTTGCCGCGTAGCTCCGTTGATGAAGGGTGATCTCCCCTGCTCTCTGCGACACCTCAATGCCGAGATAGTAGCTGAGCAGCCCCATATCACTCATCTTGAAGAGTGTCTTCATTTGTTCCTTGAACTCACTAATCAGCCCTTGATCTGTACTGGTGATGACAAGATCATCCACATATACACCCACTAGCAGAAAAGTGGACTCATCACCACGCCTGTAGACTGCATGTTCCAGTGGGCTTCGAGCAAAACCGAGGGATATTAGTGAATCATGTAATTTTGCATACCAGGCTCTTGGTGCTTGACACAGTCCATAGAGAGCTTTGTGCAGCTTCAGTACACGGTGCCCCTCTCCTACAGCAGCAAATCCAGGTGGTTGTACCACATAAACCTCCTCACTGAGATCACCATTTAAGAATGCCGATTTGACATCCATATGGTGCACTTCCCAGCAGTGGTGCGCGGCGAGCGCGAGCAGAACGCGAACTGTCTCCAGTCTGGCCACGGGAGCAAACGCTTCTTCATAATCTACTCCTTGCTGCTGCACATATCCCTTGGCAACCAAGCGAGCCTTGTACTTTGTGATGCTGCCATCTGGATCCCTTTTCACCTTGTAGACCCATTTCAAACCGATGGGCTTGTGTCTGACTGGCAAGTCAGCGAGCTCCCAGGTCCTGTTCTCGACGATGCATCGGATTTCTTCGTCCATCGCCGCCTTCCAGGACGTGTTGCCGAGCGCCTCATCCACGTCTCGCGGCTCCTCGGCACTGAGTAAGCAGTGCTCGAAATCCTCGTACACTGCATCTTCTTCAGTGGCGTCGAGAACACATGAGAGGCGCCTGTATCTGATCGGTCCAGAGTCCACATCATGCCCATCATCATGCGTCGGCGGAGTGGCCCATCTTATCGCTGGCGATCCCGGTGGCGTCCCGGTACCAGTTGTGGGTGTGTGCAGCACTGGAGTTCCCGGCGTCGCCGTCTCCGCCTGCGGTGTCCCAGGTGATGATGTCGGGGACGCCGCCGAGGCGGGCGAGACGCAATGAGCGACTCCAGTGTCCAGCTCCTCGACCCCTGGATCCATCGTGTACACCACAGAGAACGTGGTCGGCGCGGCCGGCGTCGTGGGCGCGGTCGCCGCGTTCCAGCTCCAAGGCCGCCCTTCCTCAAAGATCACATCCCGGGTCACCTGAACTCTCTTGCTTTCAGGGTCATAGACACGATAACATTTGGCACCCTCTTCATATCCAACAAAGATCATAGGTTTGGACCGGTCGGAGAGCTTGGTGATGCCCGGCCCGAGCAGCTTGACGTGTGCGGTGCACCCGAAGGTATGCAGGTGCTGAACTGCAGGCTTCCGGCTGTGCCACGCTTCATACGGTGTGACACCCTCAAGGCTGCGGGTGGGAGCTCTGTTCAGAAGGTACACTGCAGTTTTTACTGCCTCTCCCCAGAAATATGCAGGTACAGCCATGCTTTTCATCAGACATCTGGCCATCTCTACAACTGACTGATTTCGCCTCTCTACCACGCCGTTCTGTTGAGGAGAATAGGGTGCCGTGGTGTAGTGCTTCACTCCTTGTTCACTGCAATATTCTATGAATTCAGTTGAGTTGAACTCCCCACCACGATCGGATCTGAAAGCTCGAAGTTTGCATCTACCTTCAGCCTCTGCCATGACCTTGATCTTTCTGAACTCACTGTATGCCTCGTCCTTGGACCTGAGCAGTTCGATCCACATATAACGGCTGTAATCGTCAACAACCAGAATGAAGTATTTGTTGCCTCTTGGAGTTGGTGGCGTGATGGGTCCGCACAAATCTGTGTGCACAAGCTCTAGTGCCTGCTCTGCTCGATAAGAAGTTGCCTGCGGAAACGGGGCGCGATGTTGCTTTCCAAGTGCACACCCATCACAGTACTGCTCGATGTGAGCTATCTCCGGCATGCCTCTGACCATTCCTTTTGCAGACATGGCACGTAGTGCTCTGAAATGCAAATGCCCCATCCTTGCGTGCCACTTCCAAGTCTCGTCCTCAACCTTTGTCAGCAGGCATGCCGGTGTGTCAATGGTCAGCACCCCGGTGTACAGCCGGCTGCTAGTGCGCCGGACACGGGCCAGCAGGCGCCGAGACGGATCATGTATGGTCATCACACCACTCTGAATATCAACCTGACACCCCCCTTCGTCGAGCTGTCCAAGTGAGATTATGTTACTTCTCAGGTTTGGGATGTAGTACACTTCCGACAGAGCGCGCTGCTCGCCCCCTTGTGTTCTGAAAACCACTGAACCTCTCCCACAGATTGCCACATGTGACCCATCTCCAAACTTGACTGTCCCGTGCACAGATTCATCCAGCGTGGAGAAGCAACGCCTTTCGCCTGTCATGTGGCTGCTGGCGCCGGTGTCAAAGTACCACACCCCGTCCGGCGAAGGAACGGGTATCAGCTTCTCTTTGTTGAGAAACACTGCCTGCGACGCCACTGCCTCTGACGCTGCAGTGGTGGTGACCACGGCCATGAGAAGCCCCTGATCATGCTCATCCCCAGCACGCACAAGATTTGCTTGCTCCTGCTTCCCTTGTTGTCCCTGTTTTTCAAGGTACGACCAACACTCCTTCTTCCAATGACCAGGCTTCCCACAGAAGTGACACTTTCCTTTCTTCTTTCCGCCTGACCCAATGGATCCGCCCGCGCCGCCGTTGCCGGACGCGGGTTTGCCCCCGCTGTGCTGCTTTGGCTTTCCCGGTGACTAGTTCTTGCCGCCGCCTGACGACTGGCTGCCGCCGCCGTGCGACGAGCTGCCGCCGCCGAACTGGCGCTCACGGGCTGCCCACTCCTCTGCGGTGTACATCAGTTGGCCGGTGGACTGCTTGGTGTCGTCGAGGTCATAGTGATCCTCGCATGCGGACAACCGGCCAGTCAGTTCCTCGATTGACATCGTCTTGAGGTCGATGAGAGATTCTATGGCCATAGCCATCTGCCTGTACTTGCGCGGCACAACGCGAAGAAATTTCTGCACCGCCTTGTGCTCCGTCACCGGATCCCCATAGATCTCGAGGTCGGCGACGACTCCGGTGAGCCGCAACGCGAAATCCTCGATGGACTCCCCATCCTTGAAGCGGAGATCCTCGAATTCGCGACGGCGCACCTGTGCTTTGGCTTCGCGCACGCGCTCGCTCCCGATCCGGAGAGTCTTGATGGTGGTCCAAGCCACCTTGGCGGTGTCCTTCGCCGCCAGCACCCGCACCATCTCCGGCGGCACCCCCGTGAGGATGACGGAGAGGGCGCGATGGTCGTCGCGCTCGTCGTCGGTGCCGTCGGTGACCGCGCGCCAAAGCCCGGCGGCCTGCAGCTTCACCTGCATGACCAACGACCACTCCATGTAGTTGGTTCTCGTCAGCATCATGGACGCCGACGAGGCCTCCGTCTCCCGCACGATCCGCTCGACGACGCGGAGCTCTCCGCTGCCGCCGGCCGTGAGACGCGCGACGGGCGCTCCAGATGATGGTGATTGCCCCGCCGCCTCCGCCGCCGCCTTCTTCTTCTTCTCGTTGTCCGACATGAGCACCGCGGATCAAACACCGCCGGCCACCAGGGATCAAACACCGAGGCTCTGGTACCAAATGTTGTTCCCGGATCGATCGAGAGGAGAAACGAATGAGGGAGATGAACACACGCGAGGAAGGAGACACCAGTATATTTTGTGCCGTCTAGCTCTCGGCGTTTTCTGTTATTCCTTGCTATAACTCAAAGCGATTAGAGGCTAACTAACTCCCGATCGGCTGCTCCGGATCCGCGTACGTCGCGCCATCCCACGACTGCATCACCAGCGCCATACTGACCGGGAGGTTACATCAAACTGAAAAACAGAAAACAAGTGATCGTGCAAAGAGCACGCCTCACGTCCTAGCTACATGCATGTGCATGATTCCGTCCCATCGGACTGCATGCATGCCATTATTCTAAACGGCTAACTACGCTGGTGAGCTGAGCTTAGCTAGGCACAACATGCCGGGATGTGGATGGCCGTGCCGGATCTGCGGCGGGAGGTGGATGGCCGTGCCGGATCTGGGCCGGCAAGGGAGGAGTCGGTCGTCGCGAGTCAAGGCGGAGGAGGGCAAGAAGTAGCAGTGGTGAGATTTGGGGCTGACGAACTCCTACACTCGCGTGCTGCAGGTAAGCGAGACGGTGCAGTGGTGTCGGTCGGAGCAGCCGACGGCGCGGTGGCGAAGTCCAGTGGGCGATGCTGAGCTCGGGAGGTGGCTGCTTGTAATGCCGGGAGGCGAGGCGGGGTGGGCAGGTCCCGGGAGGTGGCTGTGCTGGATCTGCGAACGGAGGTGGATTGGCTGCGGCGTATCCGCGGCCGGTGGTGGACTACGCGATGGTGCCGGTGCGGCGGTGCGGCGGTGCGAGGGCAAGCAGCAGCAGTGTAGTGATTTGAGGGTGACGAGCTGACGACCGGAGGGAATCACGTCAAGTCAACAGCGCGTGGAAATGGATACTACCGAAATGACTGATGGAATGACATGCCCCCGTCCCATGATTAACATCCTACTTAATTTTCAAACTAAACGCGCATGGTTAACCTGCGGTTACCTGTCAGTTCTTTCAGAACGAGGATGCAAGGCTCGGATATGTTTAGGGCTCCTTGATTCTTTTTGGAGGATCAGAATCCTTAAGATTTTTTCTTAAGTTGGTCGCCGTGGAATTTATATTCTATATATAGGACTATTTTTCCTAAGGAATCATTCCTACTTCCTTTCATGGAAAATCTAGCTGCACACACTCCGACCTCTTTTAACAATTCATTTGTTTTCCTAAGCCATCAAACACATTGTTAATTTTATATAATTTAAGTGGGCATGCCGCTTTAATCCTATATTTTACTTTTGCATTCTAAGAATACTGCAAATCAGCAAGGCCCTTGGAGCATCTACAATCGGACCCCTTATACCCGTCCTAAGCGTCTGGACGGGCTGCCCGGTCATTGTCCAGACCAAAAAGCATCACCCAACCGGAATACCCTTATTCAGCCTAAAAACCCGGACTGACCATCACTCCCCATATCCGGCACATAGCTGGGGCCGGATATAGGGAGGCCCGAACACGCCCGGACACGCCCGCCACGTAGACCTGGCCCGCAATGGCCCGTGCCGCCCCCACCACTGTCCGCACAAAACCTCACCCTCTCGGACGAATCCTCTAGGTCATGCCCGCTCGTCTCGCTCTGCCCCTCCCCTTCCCCTCCGGCTCCGGCACCGCCTGGGCAGCGTCGGGTGCTCGTACATGTGGCCCTGGTGCACATGCGCATGACGGAGTAGGAGCCGAAGGCTGCCCGACGCGAGCGGCGGCGGCCGCGACGGAGCCCGGCCCGTCCCAGCAGCACACACGCTCCGTGCCCATTAATCCAGAGGAGGTGTTCCTCCGCGAGGTGATGTGGCGCTCGCTCACCACGGCGGAGACCGACACGAGGCGCCTCCCGAGGAAGAACGCGAAGGCGCTTCGCCTCAGGCTCGTGGCTTCGGAGCGCCTCGCGAGGGAGAAGAAGAGCGCCAAGGCGAAGGCGATACGCCACGCCCAGGAGCAGAGCCGTGTCATCCGCCGAATGTCAGGCTACATCTTTTTCGCGCTGGAGAACGGCACCACCAGCTCAGACCCGCGGACGCGTACGCGGAGGAGATGGACCGCCGCAGAGGTGACGGCAAGGGCAAGGGCCCCAAGAAGTGGCGATCTTGCCCCCTCCGCATCTTTTATGTTTTTTTGTTTATACTATAATTCGGTGAACAATGTCTTTTGGTCCATCCGATGAACTATGCCCTAAATTTATCGCTGGATGTTGATCTACGTTGTTTTGTTTACGTGGTTGCATGCATTGTTTGGATTTGGTGCGGATATATGAAGAGTACAGTTGTGGACAGCTAAAAATGGGCACTGTCCTGTCACCGCCAGCGGGCGTGTTCGGCGTGTAGGGACTCATATTACGGAACTACGGTTGTAGATGCTCTTAAGCTTCCTGCTTCCTCGGATGTAACATTTGTCCGTCTGCTTACCCAGGTACATCCAGACCTGTAAAATGGAAATAGTTTTGAAATTGTAGTTAGCCACGCAACCTAGATTGCTACGTGCGGTGCTCGCGGTTGTCAGTTTCCAGAAGGAAAACAGCCGTGCCCAGCCCTCGACTCGCGTGACCCTAAGATACACAGGGTGGCAGTGGTGTCACGTGCTCGTCTCAGCGTCCGTCGTCGCTAGCGCGACGACGTCCGCCTCGACTCGCCTGACCCTAAGATAGACAGGGTGGCAGTGGTGTGACGTGCTCGTCTCGGCGTCCGTCGTCGCTAGCGCGATGACGTCCGCCTCGACTCGCGTTACGCTAAGACGGGGTGGCAGTGGTGTCACGTGCTCGTCTCGGCGTTCGTCGTCGCTACCGCGACGACGTCCGCCTCGACTCGCGTTACGCTAAGACAGGGTGGCAGTGGTGTCACGTGCTCGTCTCGGCGTCCGGCGTCGCTACCGCGCCGACGTCCGCCTCGACTTGCGTTACACTAAGATAGACAGAGTCGAGACGTGACAGCACTGCCAACCCTGCTCTAGGTTTAACGCGAGTCGAGGCGGACGTCGTTGCGGTAGCGACGACGGACGCCGAGACGACACGTGACACACATGCCACCCTGTCTTAGCGGCACGCGAGTCGAGGGACGTCGTGCGCTAGCGACGACGGACGCCGAGCACGAGCACGTGACACCACGCCACCCTGTCTTAGCGTAATGCGAGTCGAGACGGACATCGTCGCGGTAGCGACGACGGACGCCGAGACGAGCACGTGACACGACTGCCACCCTGTCTATCTTAGGGTAACGCGAGTCGAGGCGGACGTCGTCGTGGTAGCGACGACGGACGCCGAGACGAGCACGTGACACCACTGCCACCCTGTCTTAGCGTAACGCGAGTCGAGGCGGACGTCGTCGCGCTAGCGACGACGGAAGCCGAGACGAGCACGTGACACCACTGCCACCCTGTCTATCTTAGGGTCACGCGAGTCGAGGCGGACGTCGTCGCGGTAGCGACGACGGCACGAGGACGAGACAGTGACATGACTGCCAC
>CM022302.1:145547697-145568430 GCA_011799875.1 Thinopyrum elongatum | reverse complement strand
TCATAAGGAATGATCCAAAACGAATATAATTAAGATTCAGCACATACACTCACAAGCAAGTTTTATAACAATCTACCCAACCACAGCAAGTAGTAGGCATATGCAAGCATCAAACAAAATGCTAAAGGAAACATTATGGGCACAAACTTGATATGCCAAGCTCTGATACCAACTGTCACGCCCAATATGCGATCCTATCCGAGGGAAACTCGAAGGTCCCCCCAAGGATAGTAGAGCCGCATATTGAAGACGGCTTTTTGCCAAGGTGGATATATTACCATCGTACCATATACAACTCTCAAGGCCGCCATAACTTTGAGTAAAAGCGCCGCGGTTTGTTACAGCCCAAAAAAAATCGACTATCTCAACTGATGCACGCGGCAGGGCCCCACCTAACAACCAGAGTCACGATGCCAAAATTTTGCTGAACTTTTCCACGCCCTCGTCTCGCCACAGCAGTTGGCGAGATTACACGAGGGGGGGGGAGGAGCGCTGGGCATGCTGGGCGATCCAATCTTTTGGTGTGTCGATCCAACAGCTACCAAATTGCTACGGGCAAGCCAATTTGGCAGGGTCAGCTTGGGTAGTGATCCAAAACATTGCCCTTATAGCATCAAGCTAGCTATATTAGTAACCATGCTCTAATGCTCGCGAGAGCTCACGATAAAAACAAATTGCAGGAGCAAGGACAGGGGAAGGACCGTGTATGCAGATCTTTGGGCCAGTCCGGAACCAAGCAAGTCGGCAGACTCCGCCAAACACCAATCACAAGCGACAGGGACTCGCCAGTTCCACAGCCTCAACCCCCCAAAGAATGGCGAAGAGGAAGGAGCACATTGGATGTCCAAGGACCGCTTCACGACCACTGCCCAATACCTCAAAACACAACGTGTTGCAACCGGACCACCCCGGCAACCCCCACCAAAGGCCTAAGAAGGGAGGTTCATTTGTAGGCAGATCAGTGAAGGCACCCGGACCCAGAACAGCGGTAATGGTCGTCTCACTATCAGTATTCAGAACCAATTACAGGATGAATATAGAGCAACTTTTTACAAAGTTATGTTGGTTTATATGGGCCAAGTTGTGAATTATTGTGTTCAATGATTTAGTTCTAAACTGAGTTTAGAATGCAGTCTTCGTATGCAGGAGTTATATGGACAATATAATACCTTCAGAAAATGCCAACAGAGTCTTACATTATGGGAACGGAGGGAGTAGAAAGTAGAATGTATGTCTCTGGGCCATACACAGAAAACAATACATCTGCCTCTACTTGAAATAAATCCATGTTCAAAGATCCGGCAGCCTAGATGATTTTAAATCACTGATTTGTGATTAATGCAAATCGGGTACCCCCAACTCGAAGAGTGACTTGGCAGTCAGTACAAATACATGGAGGGCCACGCAAAGGCAAAGGAAATTACAGAGGAAGGCGACAAAGATTGAGGAGGGCGTATGTTCTAGCATTTTTGGAGAAAGAAAGTGAGTAAGGAGGGGGAAGGCTGGAAGAGACCGAACCAAAAACCCCTTAACCACAACATCAGGAGCGAGCTCCGCTGAGCAGCTCGTTAGACCAACGACAAAGAACCACAAGAAGGACTGGAGGGCGGAAAAACAGGCACCAAAAAACAAAACAGCTCGCAGGGGACATCATTGGCACGAACGAAGGGCGTCGGAATAGCCGAGTTCATGCGGCACACCGGTGTGCCGCCGTCAAAGCGACAGAAAGACAATGCGCCACCGAGGACGAAGGGACGGCACCGGCTGGTACTCGCCTCCGAGGCCACCCCAGGACGTCCACATAAGAGTTGTCTGGGCAAACCAGGAGCATAGGCCCTAACTCCCTCTCTCACCTTCCCCCACATAAGAAGCAATGAAATGGGAAACGTTGAAAGGCTACTTTCTCTAGATGGACTTTCTGGAAGGTTGGAGAAAGAAGTTGTGGGTTTTTGTTGAACGGTAGTAGTCCTTCTCTTCAATTTATTTTTTCCAATTCCTACTATATAATTAAATGATTAAGGGTTTGGGCTGGTGCGGTCCGACTACCCTCTCTAATCCTAGTCACAGGCCAAGTGACTACGAAAATCAGAACTTGAATAATACAAGGCCTCACCTCAATCAGACAGTTTTCTGTGATTATCATATAGAATCATGCATCCTACAAGGCTTATTATGAAATGAGCCACTGGTTTTTTATTTAAAAATGAGCATTGACTAAATCACACCAATTGTTCGAATTATACTTGCCGAGCAAGTGTCACGGGTTAATTTGAAGAGTAAATGAATACCTTTTGGTCTGCGAGATGTTTTCTGAGGTCCTCACTGAGGTCTTGAAGTCACACGCACTAGAAGAACCACGAATCCCAAGTTTTTTCTTTTTGTGGGTATCCCAAGTTAATTTTAGCCGGTTGAGATTGCCTGTCATATTAGGTTTTGAGATTAGGGAACAAACACCATACAGTTGAACTGCCCTTTGATTTCATCATACACCTGTTGGCAAAGTGTTAGTTTTACCCCAGACCAACGAATCAACAATGGACACCACCTTGAGCTTCTTCTCGTTATCAGGGTTACACAAATTGACACAGGCTCTTTCCTGGGCCACAGTACCTCCAGACCAGCTGACCCCATATCGCCGACATGCGAGGATCGATAGCCACAAAAACTAGAACTAGAATTGCCACTCATCGATCTGGACCTGAAAGAGGATATCCAGGAAGAAAGTCACCACTTAAGTCCTTTAAGACAGTAGTAGGCAAGCAAAAATTCTTCTTTTTTCCTTTTTTCTAAAAGAATTGTAAAACTCGTCTTGTGCCTTCTATTATTGCAAAGTTTTAAGATCCACATCTCACACACGAGTAACAAATGCCACCAAGGCTAAACAACCGAAAAGAAACAATTTTTTCGTCGATAATGGAAGACCACAGATCTGGATACTAAACAAACATATAGAACAGTTTTATGTTTTGTAATTATTAGGTGGGTTATATACAAAAGGTATATGTACAACGTGCAGTTTTCTTGAAAAAAAGGGGGAGGGGAATGTGCAACCTGTGGCCGTTCATTTGTCTCTAGGCAAGGAACCTTGAGTTCTCCATCGGTCAGCAATCTTGATGCCGCTCGCTGTCCCAACGTCTGCGAGCGTTCGAGAGGTCTCTTTGATGAAAGCCTGCCTTGGCAGGGAGCACTCCAAATTGGCGCATGACGTCATCGATTTGCAGTTATCCAGTCGTAGGACATCTCTCTGACGCGGTCCTCCAGTCTTTGGCCACAGGGTCGAGCTCAATCCATAAGCTCATCTTCTCAAGGGCAGCGTTCATGGCGCTTAGTTAGTTCCTCTCAAGGAAGGACGCCTGCTTCCTCACCCCTTTGAGTTACTGTAATCGTCGCCCGCCAGGTTGGCGAGCTGCGGAGGAGGGGCTTCATCACCCCATCGTCGCGCTCACTGGATTTCGACCAAAATCCTCCTTCGCTGTTGGCTGAAGGCTACGGTCCCATCTGCAGGTCAGCTTGACGAGATTTGAGGCGAGCCGTGCAGCGTGGCGGCGAAAGTCCGAACCGCGAGGCGGAGCTCGGAGAGGGGAGACGGAGCTGCTCGTGAGCCTGAGATCAGTCGGCAGGTCGGGTGCCGTGTGTTGCCGGATTCGATCGAGAGGAGAAAGAAACGAATGAGGGAGATGAACACACGCAGAGGGGAAGGCGACACCAGTATATTTTGTGGCCGTCTAGCTCGCGGGTTTTCTGTTATTCGTGCTTATAAAATCAAGCGATTACAGAGGCTAATAAACTCCCGATCGGCTGCTCTGGATCCGCGTACCGTCGCGCCATCCCACCGACTGCATCACCAGCGCCATACTGACCGGGAGGTTACATCAAACAGAAAACAGAAACAGTGATCGGTGCAAAGAGCACGACCTCACTCTAGACATGCATGGCATGACTCCGTCCCATCGGACTGCATGCAGCCCATGATTCTAACGGCTAACACGCTGGTGAGTGAGCTTAGCAGGCAAAACATGTCACCCCTTGAAGCTTGCTCTCCAGAGCTCCAACCTTGACCATACCAAGCTTCTGCCGCATCTCCACAAAGTAACACGCCCCAGACGCCTCGTCAGTGGTTTTGTATCAGCTAGTGCTCCCGAGTGCGAATATGATTCCCACCTCCACCTGAACCTGATCAAACACATCGCGGAAGATAGTGATATTTGATGACGATGTCTTGCTTCGGTCATGGGGACTGGAAGTTTTGATGAGAGCAATAGCAGCCTGATTGTCAACGAATGCTTGAACTTGGCCGGCGGCTTCCCGAGGATCTCACTGACCAAACGTGCAGGGCCCAAGCCTTGGCATGTTGCCGCGCCGCTGCACGTACTCGGCCTCCATGAAAGAAGCATGCCCCCACACAAAAAAGAGCTTGCCCAAACATCAAACAACAAACCAATCAAACTTCGAATTAAGGATTACGCCTCTGGCCGCTGAGCACAGGTTTCCCCAATGGAGGTTGTGCCAAGGAAGAAGACATGCCGGAGGGGTGCTCTTCCGGTCTTCTATGTCACGGGTTGGTCTCACTGTCGCTGTAATGACCAGTTCCAACCTCGCGCGACCGGCCACGTAAGCGGGACAGCTGTTTATAGTCAGTGTGCATTGTACATATCTAGAAATTGCTTCACGGCACCAGCCCAGTGAGGCGTGCGGGTTGTCCATGCATCTGCGCCAATCCGACGGCATGCGGTGATGTCAGGCCTGGAGTTGACAATGTGGTAGCGAAGGCTCCCAATCAGCTGCGATACAGAGTGGGATCAAAGACGCTCCACCCAACCGTCCTCCTCTTAACTTAGCGCATTCCATCGAAGGGTGTCTGCAGCTATTGCAGTTTTACATTGCCCGCGGCTGCCGAAATCTTTGCGGTAGCTCCGTGATGGAAGGGTGATCTCCCTGCCTCTGCGGGGACACCTCAATGCCGAGGATAGTATGAGCAGCCCCACTATCACTCATCTTGAAGGTGTTTCATTTGTTTCCTTTGAAACTCAATAATCAGCCCTTCTGTACTGGCTGATGACAACCGGGCATCCACATATACCCCCATAGCAGAAAAGTGGATCATCAAACCACGCCTGTAGACGGCATGTTCCAGTGGGCTTCGAGGCAAACCGAGGGATATTCGTGAATCAGGTAATTTTGATACAGGCTCTCTTGGTGCTTGACAACAGTCCATAGAGAGCTTTGTGCACAGCTTCAGTACAAGTTGCCCCTTCCTACAGCAGCAAATCCAGGTGGTGGTACCACATCAACCCTCACTGAGATCACCAGTTAAGGAATGCCGATTTTTGACATCCTATGGGACACTTCCCAGCAGTGAGACGTTGCGCGGCTATGAGCGCGAGCAGAAGCGAAAACTGTCTCCAGTCGGCACGGAGCAAACGCTTCTTCCTAATCTACTCCTTGCTGTGCACAATCCCTTGCGCAACCAAGTCGAGACTTTGTACTTTGTGATGCTGCCATCTGGATCCTTTCACCTTGTAGACCCATTTCAAACCGATGGGCTTGTGTCTGGACTGGCAGTCAGCGAGCTCCCAGGTCTGTTCTCGGACGATTGCATCGGATTTCTTCGTCCATCGCCGCCTTCCAGGACGTGTTGCAGAGCTCCTAATCCACGTCTCGCCGGCCTCCTCGGCAATGAGTAAGCAGTGCTCGAAATCTCGTACACACCATCTTCTTAAGTGGCGTCGAGAACCACCATGGAGGCGCCTGTACTGATCGGTCCAGAGTCACATCCATGCACCATCATCATGGTCGCGGAGTGGCCCTTTATCGCTGGCGATCCGTGGCGTCCCGGTAGTGGGTACCAGTTGTGGGTGTGTGCAGCACTGAGTTCCCGAGTCGCCGTCACGCCTGAGGTTTGTCCAGGTGGATGATGCGCGGAACGCCGCCGAGGCGGGCGAGACGCAATGAGCGACATCTCCAGTGTCCAGACTCACCGACCCTCGTAATCCAGCGTGTACACACAGAAAACGTGGTCGGAGCGGCCGGCGTGTGGGGCTGGGCGCCGCGTTCCAGCTCCAAAGGCGCCCCCTCAAAGATACATCGGAGGGGCACCTGAAACTCTTTGCTTCAGGGTCATAGACCGATATATATTTGGCACCCTCTTCATCCAACAAAGATCCATAGGTTTGGACCGGTCGGAGAGCGTGTGATGCCCGAGCCCGAGCAGCTTGACGGGTGCGGTGCAACCCGAAGGTATGCAGGTGCTGAACTGCAGGATCGGCTGTGCCACGCTTCATACGGTGTGACACCATCAAGGCTGCGGGTGAGGAGCTTTGTCAGAAGGACACAATTGCAGTTTTTACTGCCTCTCCCCAGAAATATGCATGTACGCCATGCTTTTCATCAGACATCTGGCCATCTCTACAACTGACTGATTTCGCTCTCTACCACGCTTCTGTTGAGGAGAAAGAATAGGGTGCCGTGGTTGTAGTGCTTTCACTCCTTGTTCACTGCAATTTCTATGAATTCAGTTGAGTTAACTCCCCACACGATAGGATCTAAAGCTCGAAGTTTGCATCACCTTCAGCCTCTGCCATGACCTTGATCTTTATGACTCACTGTTGCCTAGTCCTTGGACCTGAGCAGTTCGATCCCCATATAACGCTGTGTAATCGTCAAAAACCAGAATGAAGTATTGTGCCTCTTGGAAGTTGGTGGCGTGATGGAGGTCCGCCACAATCTGTGTGCACAAGCTCTAGTGCCTGCTCTGCTCGGATAGAAGTTGCCGTGCGGAAACGGGGCGCGATGTGCTTTCCAAGTGCACACCCATCACAGTACGCTTCGATGTCAGCTATCTCGGCATGCCTTGACCATTCTCCTTTTGAAGGACCTGGCACGTCGTGCCTGAAATGCAACGCCCCATCTTGCGTGCCACTTCCACGTCTGTCCTCAACCTTGTCAGAAGGCACATGCCTGTGTGTCAATGGTCAGCACCCGGTGTACAGCCGGCTGATAGTGCGCGGACACGGGCCAGCAGGCGCCGAGACGATCATGTTGGTTCATCACACCACTCTAATAGCAACTGACACCCCTCTTCGTCGAGCTGTCAAGTGAGATTATGGTACTTATCAGTTTGGGATGTAGTGACACTTCCGACAGAGCGCGCTGCTCGGCCCCCTGTGTTTGAAACCACTGACCTCTCCACAGATCTGCCAAATGTGACACCATCTCCAAAATTGAATGCCCGTGCACAGATTCATGCCAGCAGGGAGAAGCAACGCCTTTCGGCCTGTCATGTGGCTGCTGGCGCCGGTGTCAAAGTTACCACACCCCGTCCGGCGAAGGAACGGGTCATAAGCTTCTCTGTGTTGAGAAACATGCCTGACGACGCCACTGCCTCTGACGCTGCGTGGTGGTGACCACGGCCATGAGAAGCCCTGATCATGCTCATCCCCAAGCACGCACAAGTTGCTTGCTACCGGCTTCCCTTGTTGTCCCTGTTTTTTTAAAGGTTGGTGAACGACCCAACACTCCTTCTTCCAATGAACAGGCTTACCACAGAAGAGTGGACACTTTCCTTTATTCGTTCGGCCACCCCGACCCAATGGATCCGCCCGCGCCGCGTTGCCGGACGAGGGTTTCCCACGCTGTGCTGCTTGGCTTTCCGGTGACTAGTTTCTTGCCGCGCCTGACGACTGGTTGCCGCCGGCCGGCGACGAGCTGCCGCCGCCCCGAACTGGCGCTCACTTGGCTGCCCACTCCTCTGCGGTGTACATCAGTTGGCCGGTGGACTGCTTGGTGTCGTCGAGGTCATAGTGATCTCGCATGCGGCCAAACACGCCAGTCAGTTCCTCGATTGACATCGTCTTGAGGTCGATGAGAGATTCTATGGCATGCGCATCGGCCTCTGTTGTACTTGGCACAACGCGAAGAAAGAAAGAAAGAAAAGGCTGAAACACCCCCCAAACCCCGCCTGTGCTCCCGCACCGGATCCCCATAAGATCTCGAGGTCGGCGCGACTCCGTGAGCCGCAACGACGGAAATTCTCGATGGACTCCCCATCTTGAAGCGGAGATCATCGAATTCGCGGACGGCGACCTGTGCTTTGGCCTTCGCGCACGCGCTCGCTCCCGAATCCGGAGACTTGATGGGTGGTCAAGCACCTTGGCGGTTGTGTCCTTCGCCCGCAAAGCACCCGCACATCTCCGGCGGCACCCCCGTGAGGGGGGGAAGGATGAAGGACGAGGGAGCGATGGTCGCGCGATCGTCGGTCGGTGCCGTCGGTGACCGCGCGGCCAAAGCCCGGCAGGCCTGCAGACGTCACCTGCATGACCAACGACCAACTCCATGGAGTTGGTTCTCGTCAGCAGCATTTGGACGCCGACGAGGCATCCCGTCTCCCGCACGATCCGCTCGACGACGCGGAGAAGCTCTCGGCTGCAGCCGGCCGTGAGACGCGCGCGGGCGGGCTCCAGATTGATGGTGTGATTGCCCCGCCGCCCTGCCGCCGGCGCCTTCTTCTTCTTCCGTGTCCGACATGAGACACCGCGGATCAAACACGCGGCCACCAGGGATAAAACACCGAGGCTCTTGGTACCAAAATGTTGTTCCCGCGAGTCGATCGAGAGGAGAAACGAATGAGGGAGATGGGAAACACACGCGAGGGAGGAGGGACACCAGTATAATTTTGTGCCGTTCTAGCTATCGGCGTTTTCTGTATCCTGATATAACCCCCCCACAAGCCCCCGATTACAGAGGCTAATAACTCCGATAGGCTGCTCTGGACTCCGCCGTACGTCGCGCCATCCCCGACTGCATCACCAGCGCCATACTGACGGGGGAGTTAAGCAAACAGAAAAAACAGAAAACAAGTGTCGTGCAAGAGCACGCCTCACGTCCTAGCTACATGCATGTGCATGACTTCACCCATCGGGACCTGCAGAGCCATTCTTACTAACGGCAACAGCTTGTGAGCTGAGCTTAGCTAGCAAACATGTCACCCCCCTTAAGCTGTGCTATCAGCTCCAACTTGACCATACCAAGCTTCGCAGCATCTCCACAAAAGTAACACGCCCAGCGCCATTCGTAGGTATCAAGCTAGCGGCTCCGAGTGCGATATGATCCACCTCCAAAAGACCAGGTATAAAAAAAAGGAGGACGCCTCCACCCCCTCCACTATAGTGATATTGATGTCGATGTGCTTGCTTAGGTCATGGGGGATGGATTTGTCTGAGAGCAATGCAGCCGATGTCAACGAAGAGCTTGAACTTGGCCGGCGGGCCTTCACGAGCAATTCTAACTGACCAAACTTGACAGCCAAACGCCTTGGCATGTTGCCGCTGCCGCTGCAACGTACGCGGGCCTCGCATGAAGAGAGCGCCACACATTCTGCTCTGGAAGCACCATGTAATGCAGGTTGTGGCAAGGAGAGACATTGAGACGGAGGTGCTCTTCCGGTTATGCACTGTCACGGCGTGGTTCACTGTTACCTCAACTGTAACATGACCAGTTCCACCTCGCCAGCGGACCGCCACGTAGCGACAGCATAGTTCATTGTGCTTGTACGTATCTGAGAACTTGCTTCACGGCCGCCCAGTGATGCGTGCTTGTTGCTCCATGAATCTGCTCACAAATCAGACGGCAGGGTGAATGTCAGGCCGAGTATTGACAGGTGCGAAGGCTCCCAATCACGCTGAGCGCGCTACAGAGTGGGATCAAAGAGCTACCACAGTCCTCCTTCCTCACTTTAGCAGGAATTCCATCGAAGTTTTGCAGCTATGCAGTTTCATGCCGCGGCTTCCAGAATCTTGCCGCGTAGCTCCGGTGATGAGGGTGATTCCCCTGCTTCTCGGCGCACCTCAATGCCGAGATAGTAGCTGGAGGCCCAATATCACTCATCTTGAAGAGTGTCTTCATTTGTTCCTTGAACTCAATTAATCAGCCCTTGATCTGTACTGGTGTGCAATGATAATCCACAATATACACCCACTAGACAGAAAAGTGGACTCATCAGCACCACGCCGTAGGACTGCATGTTCCATGGGTTCGAGCAAAAACCGAGGGATATTAGTGAATCATGTAATTTTGCATACCAGGCTCTGTGGGCTTGACACAGTCATAGAGAGCTTTGGCAGATCGGTTACCGGTGCCCCTCTCCACAGCAGCAAATCAAGGTGGTTGTACCACATAAACCATCCTCAATGAGGATCACCATTTAAGAATGCCGATTGGACATCCATATGGTGCAATTCCCCAGCAGTGGTCGCGTGCAGCGCGAGCAGAACGCGAACTGTCTCCAGTCTGGCCCGGAGCAAACGCTTCTTCATAATCTACTCCTTGCTGCTGCACATATCCCTGGGCAACAAGCGAGCCTGTACCTTGTGATGCGCCATCTGGATCCCTTTTCACCTTGATAGACCCATTTCAAACGATGGGCTTGTGTGACTGGCAAGTAGCGAGTCCCAGGTCATGTTCTCGACGATCATGGATTTCTTCGTCCATAGCCGCCTCCAGGACGTGTTGCCGAGCGCCTCAACCACAGTCTCGGGATCCTCGGCACTGAGTAAGCAGTGCTCGCAATCCTCGTACACTGACTTCTTAGTGCGTCGCAGAACACATGAGAGGCGCTGTATCTGATCGGGTCCAGAGTCACATCATGCCCTCAGTCAGCGTCGGCGGAAGTGGCCTCATCTTTTATCGCTGGCGATCCCGGTGGAGTGACACGGCGGGGGGGTTGGTACCAGTTGTGGGTGTGTGCAGACTTGGAGTTCCACGGCAGTCGCCGTCTCCGCCTGGCGGTTTTGTCACAGGTTGGGGTGATGATGTCCGGGGACGCCGCCGAGGCGGGCGAGACGCAATGAGCGACTCCAGTGGTCCGGCTCCTAGACCCCTGGATCCATCGTGTAACACAAAGAGAACGTGGGAGGAAAGAGGAACGGAGTAGTCGGGACTTTACCACCGAGGTCGCCGCGTTCCAGCTCCAAGGCCGCCCTTACTCAAGATCACACCCGGGTCACCGAACTCTCGGCTTTCAGGGTCCATAGACACGATAACATTTGGCACCTCTTCATATCCAACAAAAGATCAAGGTTTGGACCGGTTCGGAGAGCTTTTTTTTTTTTTTTTGGTTGATGCCGGCCCGAGCAGCTTGACGTGTGCGGTGCACCCGAAGGTAGTGGCAGGTCTGCTGAACTGCAGGGCTTTCCGGCTTATGGCACGCTTCATACGGTGGTTTGTGTGTTGAAACCCTCAGGCTGCGGGTGGGAGCTTGTTCACGAACGGTACACTGCAGTTTTTTACTGCCTTCCCAGAAATATGCAGTACAGCCATGCTTTTCATCAGACATCTGGCCATCTCTAAACTGTACTGATTTTTGCCTAGCTTACCACGCCGTTCTGTTGAGGAGAATAGGGTGCCGTGGTGGAGTTGCTTCACTCTTGTTCACTGCATCCATATATTCTATGATCAGTTGGATTGAACCCCCACACGATCGGATCTGAAAGCTCGAATTTTGCATCTTACTTCACCTGGCCATGACCTTGATCTTCTGAACCATGTATGCCTCGTCCTTTCCTTGGACCTGAGCAGTCGATCAAAATATAACGGCTGTAATCGTCACAACCAGAATGAGTATTGTTGCGCTCTGGATATTTGGTGGCGTGATGGGTCCGCACAAATCTGTGTGCCAAAGCTCTAGTGCCTCTGCTCTGCTCGATAAGAAGTGCATGCGAAAAGGGGCGAGATGGTGCTTTCCAAGTGCACCACCCCATCCACAGTACTGCTCGATGTGAGCTATATCCGGCATCTCGGACCATTCCCTTTTGCAGACATGGCACGGTAGTGCTCTGAACTGCAAATGCCCAAGCCTTGCGGCCACTTCAAGTCTCAGTCCTCAACCTTTGTCCAGCAGCATGCCGGGGTGTCATGGTTCAGCAACCCGGGGTACAGCCGGCGCTAGTGCGCCGGACACGGGCCAGCATAGGAGCCGAAGACGGATCAGTATGGTCATCACACCACCTGACTATCAACCGGACACCCCCCCTTCGTCGAGCTGGCCAAGGAGGAGAGATTATGGTACTTCTCAGGTTTGGGATGTAGTAAACTTCGACCAGAGCGCGATGCTCGCCCCCTGTGTTCTGAAAAACCACTGAACCTGCTCCCACAGATTGCCACCATGTGACCCATCTCAAAACTTGACTGTTCCCGTGACGATTCATCCAAGACGTGGAAGAAGCAACGCCGTTCGCCTGTCATGTGTGGCTGCTGGCGGCCGGCGTGTCAAATACCACACCCCGTCCGGCGAAGGAAGGGTATCAGCTTCTCTTTGTTGAGAAACACGCCTGCGGACCCACTGCCTCTGACGGTGCGTGGTGGTGACCACGGCCATGAGAAGCCCCTGATCATGCTCATCCCCCCAGCACGCACAAGATTTGCTGTCCTGCTTCCCTGTTGTCCCGGTTTTTCAAGGTACGACCAACACTCCTTCTTCCCAATGACCAGGTGTCTTTCCCACAGTGTAGTGATTGCACTTTCTTTCGTTTCTTCCGCCGAACCCAATGGATCGCCCGCGCCGCCGTTGCCGGACCGGGTTTGCCCCCGCTGTGCTGCTTTGGCTTTCCCGGTGACTAGTTTATTGCCGCCGATGAAGACGGCTGCAGCCGCCGTGCGAGGAGTGCCGCAGCGAACTGGCGCTAACGGGCTGCCCACTCCTCTGCGGTGTACCATCAGTTGGCCGGTGGGACTGCTTGGTGTCGTCGAGGTCATAGTATCCTCGCATGCGGACAACCGCCAGCCCAGTCAGTTCATCGATTGACAATCTGAGTCGATGAGAGATTCTATGGCCATCATTAAGCCATCTTGCCTGTACTTGCGCGGCACAACGCGAAGAAATTTCGTGCCACCGCCTTGGCGCCGGTCACCGATCCCCCATAGATCTCGAGAGATCGGCGACGACTCCGGTGAGCCGCACACGCGAACTCCTCGATGGACCCCCATCTTGAAGCGGAGATCCCGAATTCGCGACGGCGCACTGTGCTTGGCTCGCGCAAGCGCTCGCTCCCGATCGGAGCGTCTTGATGGTGGTCAAACACCTTGGCGGTTGGTCCTTTCGCGCAACAGCACACCGAACCCATCTCCGGCCGGCACCCCGGTGAGGATGACGGAGAGGGCGCGATGGTCAGTAGCGCTCGTCGTCTGGGGGTGCCGTGGTGACGCGCGGCCCCAAAGCCCGCGGGCGGCCTGCAGCTTACACATGCCTGACCAAGAATCCACTCCATGTTAGTTGGTTCTCGTCAGCATAATGGACGCCGACGAGGCATCAGTCTCCGCACGATCCGCTCGACGACGCGGAGCATCTCCGCCTGCCGCCGGCACGACGTGAGACGCGCGACGGCCTCAAGATGATGGTGATTGCCCCCGCCGCCTCCGACGCAGCCTTTTCTTCTTCAGCGTGAGTCCGACATGAGCACCGCGGATCAAAACACCGCGGCCACCAGGGATAAACACCGAGGCCTTGGTACAAATGTTGTTCCCGGATCCTTTGTGATCGAGAGGAAGAAAACGAATGAGGGAGATGGGAACACACGCGAGGAAGGAGACCCAGTATATTTTGTGCCGTCTAGCTATCGCCCGTTTTCTGTTATCCTTGCTATAACTCAAAGCGATTAGAGGCTAAACTAACTCGATCGGCTGCTCCGATCGCGTACGTCGCGCCATCCCACGACTGCATCCCCCCCCAGGCCATACTGACCGGGAGGTTACTCAAAGAAAAACAGAAAACAAGTGATGTTGCAAAGAGGCACGCTAACGTCCTAGCTACATGCAGTGTGCATATTCCGTCCATCGGAAAAACTCACACACATAAAACACCACCACACCCCAACGACACCCTAAACCCATCCACTCCACATAAAACCAACATTTTTTCTTAACCCCCGTCTTTATTCAACACCCTCACCCCCCCCCTCTGCATGCATGCCATATTCTAAAAGGCTAACTACGCCTGGTGAGCTGAGCTTAGCTAGCACAACATGCCGCGGATGTGGATGCCGTGCCGGATCTGCGGCGGGAGGTGGATGCCGTGCGGATCTGGGCCGGCCAAGGGAGAGGAGTCGGTCGTCGCGAGTCAAGCGGAGGAGGCAAGAAAGTAGCAGTGGTAGATTTGGGGCTGACGAACTCCTACACTTCGCGTGGATGCAGGTAAGCGAGACGGTTGCAGTGGGATGTCGGTCGGAAGCAGCCGACAGGCAGCGGTTGGCGAAGTCCAGTGGGCGATGCTGAGATCCGGGACCGGGTGGCGTGCTTGTAATGCCGGGAGGCGAGAGCGGCGGGTGGGCAGGTCCGGGAGGTGGCTGTGCTGGATTGCGAACGGAGGTGGATTGTCGCGGCGTATCGCGGCTCGGTGGGACTACGCGACGTTGGTAGGTTGCGGCGCGTTGCGGCGGTGCGAGGGCCAGCAGCAGCAGTGTGTGAGTTGAGGGTGACGAAGCTGACGACCGGAGGGAGGGACTCACGTCAAAGTCAACAGCGCGTGGAAATGGATACTACCGAAATGGACTGCTGATGGAATGACATGCCCCGTCCCATGATTAACATCCCTACTTAATTTTCAACAATAAACGCGCATGGTTACCTGAGGTTACCTGTCAGTTCTTTCAGAACGAGGATGCAAGGCTCGGATTATGTTTAGGGCTCCTTGATTCTTTTGAGGCTCAGAATCCTTAAGATTTTTTCTTAAGTGGTCGCCGGGGAATTTATATTTAGATATAGGACTATTTTTCCTAAGCGAAATCATTCCTATTCCTTTCATGGAAAAATCTAGCCTGCAACACACTCCGACCTCTTTTAACAATTCATTTGTTTTCCGAGCCATCAAACAAATTGTTTTAATGTTATATCAATTCAGTGGGCATGACGCTTATCCTTATTTTACTTTTGCAATTTAAGGAATACTGCAAATCAGAAGGGCCCCTTGAGCCATCTCCAAGCGGAACCCTTATACCCGTCCCTAAGCGTCTGGTGACGGGTGCTCCGGTCATTGTCAGACCAAAAGCATCCCAACCGGAATACCCTTATTCAGCCTAAAAACCCGGGACTGACCATCACTCCCCATAATCCGGCACCATAGTGGGCGGATATAGGGAGCCCGAACACGCTTCCGGACACGCCGCCAGTAGCCCTGGCCCGCAATGGCCCAGTGCCGCCCCCACCACTGTCCCGCACAAAACCTTCACCCTCTCGGAGAAATCCTCTAGTCATGGATCGCTCGTCCGCTTGCCCCTCCCCCTTTCCCCTCCGGCGCCGGCACGCCTGCGGCAGCGTCGGGTGCTCGTACATGTGGCCTGGTGCACATGCGCATGACGGAGTAGGAGCCGAAGGTGCCCGAAGCGAGCTCGGGGGGGCGCGACGGAGCCGGCCGTCCCAGCAGCACACACGCTCCGTGCCAATTAATCCAGAGGAGGTTGTTATAAGCGAGGTGATGTGGCGCTCGCTCACCACGGCGGAGACAGACCAACGAGGCGCCCTCCCGAGGAAGGAACGCGAAGGCGCTTGCTCAGGCTCGGTGGCTTCGGAGCGCCTCGCGATGGAGAAGAAAGAGCGCCAAGGCGATAGGCGATACGCCAGCCCTAGGAGCAAGCCTGTCAATCGCCGAAGGTCAGGCGGCTACATCTTCTTTCGCGCTGGAGAACGGCACCACCAAGCTCAGACCGCGGACGCGGACGCGGAGGAGATGGACCGCCGAGAGGTGACGGGCAAGGGCAAGGGCCCCAAGAAAGTAGGCGCGATCTTGCCCCCTCAGCATCATTTTAGGTTTTTGTATACTATAAGTCGCTGTGAACAATGTCTTTGGGTCCATCCGATGAATATGCCCTAAATTGATCGCTGGATGTTGATCTACGTTGTTTTGTTTGACGTGGTTGCATGCATTGTTTGGATTGGTGCGGATATATGAAGGTACAGTTGTGGACAGCTAAAAATGGGCACGGTCCTGTCCCGACAGCGGGGTGTTCGGCTGTAGGGACTATAGTACGGAATACGGTTGTAGATGCTCTTAAGCTTCCTGATTCTCGGATGTAACATTGTCCTCTGCTTACCCAGGTACATCCAGACCCTGTAAAATGGAAATAGTTTGAAAATTGTAGTAGCCACGAACCTAGAGGCTACGTGCGGTGCTCGCGGTTTGTCAGTTTAAAGACGGAAAACAGGCCGTGCCCAGCCCTAGACTCGCGTGCCCGAGACACACGAGGCTTTTTTTTTTTGGGTGGAAGTGCAGTGGTTTCTGTCACGTGCTCGTATCAGCGTCCGCGTCGCTAGCGCGACGAGTCCGCCTCGCTCGCCCTCTGACCTAAAGACTATACGGGTGGCCAGTGGTGTGACGTGCTCGTTCGGCGTAGTCGTCGCTAGCGCGAGACGTTCCGCCTCGACTCGCGTTACGCTAAGACGGGGTGGAAGTGGATGTCACGATGCTCGTCTCGGCGTCTCGTCGCTACCGCGAACGCCGTCCGCCTCGACTCGCGTTACGCTAGACAGGGTGGCAGTCACACCAAACGGTGTCACGTCGAAAATAGTCTCGGCGTCCGGCGTCGCTTACGCGCCGACGTCGCCTCGACTTTTGCGTTACACTAAGATAGGACAGGGTGGCAGTCATGTCAGTGCCTCGTCTCGGTGTCCGTCGTCGCTACCGCGACGACGTTCGCCTGCCTCGCGTGACCATAAGATAGACAGTGGTGGCGAGTGGTTGTTTCACGTGCTCGTCTCGGCTTCGTCGTCTGCTAGCGCGACGACGTCCGCCTCGACTCGCGTTACGCTACGACAGGGTTGGGGAGTGCGTGTCACGTGCTCGTCTCGGCGTCCGTCGTCGCTACCCGACGACGTCGCCTCGACTACGCGTTTACCTAAGATAGAACAGTGGTGGCAGTCATGTCACGTGCTCGTTCGGCGTCCGTAGTCGCTACAGCGGACGATGTCCGTCTCGACTCGCATTACGCTATTAATAAGAAGGGTGGCAAGTGGTGTCACGTGCTCGTCTCGGCGTCATCGTCGCATGCGCGACGACGTCAACTCAGGACTCGCGTGACGCTAAAGACAGGGTGGCAGTGGGTGTCACGTGGCTCGTCTCGGCGTCCGTCGTCGCTACCGCGCGACGTCCGCCTAGACTCGACGTTTAAACTTAAGACAGGGGTGCAGTGCGTCACGTGCTCGCTCGCGTTACCCTAAGATAGACAGGGTGGCAGTCGTTGTCACGTGCTCGTCTCGGGTCGGCGCGCCTACCGCGACTGACGTCCGCCCTCGACTTGCGTTGCTAAGACAGCGGTGGCAGTGGTGCACGGTGCTCATTCAGGGTCCAGTCGTCGCGAGGCGAACGATGTCGCCTCACTCGCGTGACCCTAAGATAGACAGGGTGGCAGTGGTGTCAACGTGCTCGTCTCGGCGCCGTCGTCGCAGCCGCAACGACGTCCGCCCGCTCGCGTGACCCTAAGATAGGACAGGGTAGCAGTGGTGTCACGGCTCGTCTAGTCGTCCGTCGTTTGCTAACGCGGACGGACGTCCGCTCGACTCGCGTTACCCTAAGATAGACAGGGTGGACAGTCATGTCACGGCTCGTCTCGGCGTAGTCGTCGCGTACCCGCGACGATGTCCGCCAGATCGCGTTAAGCTAAGTACCCTAAGACAGGGTGGCAGTGCTGTCACGTGCTCGACTCGCGTTACCCTAAGATAGACAGGGTGGCAGTCGTGTCACGTGTTCGTCTCGGCGTCCGGCGTCGCTACTGCGACGATGTCCGCCTCGACTCGCGTTACACTGAGACAGGGTGGCAGTGGTGTCAGGTGCTCGCCTCGGCGTCCGTCGTCGCTAGCGCGACGACGTCCGCCTCGACTCGCGTTACGCTAAGACAGGGTGGCAGTGGTGTCACGTGCTCGTCTCGACGTCCGTCGTCGCTACCGCGATGATGTCCGCCTCGACTCGCGTTACACTGAGACAGGGTGGCAGTGGTGTCACGTGCTCGTCTCGACGTCCGTCGTCGCTACCGCGACGATGTCCGCCTCGACTCGCGTTACGCTAAGACAGGGTGGCAGTGGTGTCACGTGCTCGTCTCGGCGTCCATCGTCGCTAGCACGACGACGTCCGCCTCGACTCGCGTGACCCTAAGATAGACAGGGTGGCAATGGTGTCACGTGCTCGTCTCGGCGTCCGTCGTCGCTACCGCGACGACGTCCGCCTCGACTCGCGTTACCCTAAGATAGACAGGGTGGCAGTCGTGTCACGTGCTCGTCTCGGCGTCCGTCGTCACTACCGCGATGACGTCCGCCTCGACTCGCGTTACGCTAAGACAGGGTGGCAGTGGTGTCACGTGCTCGTCTCGGCGTCCGTCGTCGCTAGCGCGACGATGTCCACCTCGACTCGCGTTACGCTAAGACAGGGTGGCAGTGGTGTCACGTGCTCGTCTCGGCGTCCGTCGTCGCTACCGTGACGATGTCCGCCTCGACTTGCGTTACCCTAAGATAGACAGGGTGGCAGTCGTGTCACGTGCTCGTCTCGGCGTCCATCGTCGCTACCGTGACGACGTCCGCCTCGACTCGCGTTACGCTAAGACAGGGTGGCAGTGGTGTCACGTGCTCGTCTTGGTGTCCGTCGTCGCTAGCGCGACGACGTCCGCCTCGACTCGCGTGACCCTAAGATAGACAGGGTGGCAGTGGTGTCACGTGCTCGTCTCGGCGTCCGTCGTCGCTAGCGTGATGATGTCCGCCTCGACTCGCATGACCCTAAGATAGAAAAGGGTGGCAGTGGTGTCACGTGCTCGTCTCGTCGTCCGTCGTCGCTAGCGCGACGGAGTTCGCCTCGACTCGCGTGACCCTAAGATAGACAGGGTGGCAGTGGTGTCACGTGCTCGTCTCGGCGTCCGTCGTCGCTACCGCGACGACGTCCGCCTCAACTCGCGTTACCCTAAGATAGACAGGGTGGCAGTGGTGTCACGTGCTCGTCTCGGCGTCCGTTGTCGCTAGCGCGACGATGTCCGCCTCGACTCGCGTTACGCTAAGACAGGGTGGCAGTGGTGTCACGTGCTCGTCTCGGCGTCCGTCGTCGCTTGCACGACGATGTCTGCCTCGACTCGCGTGACCCTAAGATATACAGGGTGGCAATTGTGTCACGTGCTCGTCTCGGCGTCAGTCGTCACTACCGCGACGACGTCCGCCTCGACTCGCGCTACCCTAAGATAGAAAGGGAGGCAGTGGTGTCAGGTGCTCGTCTCGGCGTCCGTCGTCGCTACCGCGATGATGTCCGCCTCGACTCGCGTTGCGCTAAGACAAGGTGGCAGTGGTGTCACGTGCTCGTCTGGGCGTCCGTGGTCGCTAGCGCGACGACGTCCGCCTCGACACACGTTACGCTAAGACAGGGTGGCAATGGTGTCACGTGCTCGTCTCGTCGTCCGTCGTCGCTACCGCGACGACGTCCGCCTCGACTCGCGTTACCCTAAGACAGGGTGGCAGTGGTGTCACGTGCTCGTCTCGCCGTCCGTCGTCGCTACCGCGACGACGTCTGCCTCGACTCACGTTACCCTAAGATAGACAGGGAGGCAGTCGTGTCACGTGCTCGTCTCGGCGTCCGTCGTCGCTACCGCGACGATGTCCGCCTCGACTCGCGTTACGCTAAGACAGGGTGGCAGTGGTGTCACGTGCTCGTCTCAGCGTCCGTCGTCGCTAGCGCGACGACGTCCGCCTCGACTCGCGTGACCCTAAGATAGTCAGGGTGGTAGTGGTGTCACATGCTCGTCTCGGCATCCGTCGTCGCTAGCGCGACGACATCCGCCTCGACTCGCGTGACCCTAAGATAGACAGGGTGGCAATGGTGTCACGTGCTCGTCTTGTCGTCCGTCGTCGCTACCGCGACGACATCCGCCTCGACTCGCGTCATCCTAAGATAGACAGGGTGGTAGTGGTGTCACGTGCTCGTCTCGGCCTCCGTCGTCGCTAGCGCGACGATGTCCGCCTCAACTCGCGTCACGCTAAGACAGGGTGGCAGTGGTGTCACGTGCTCGTCTCAGCGTCCGTCGTCGCTACCGCGATGATGTCCGCCTCGACTCGCGTTACGCTAAGATAGGGTGGCAGTGGTGTCACGTGCTCGTCTCGGCGTCTGTCGTCGCTACCGCGACGACGTCCGCCTCGACTCGCGTTACCCTAAGATAGACAGGGTGGCAGTCGTGTCACGTGCTCGTCTCGGCGTCCGTCGTCGCTACCACGACGACATCTGCCTCGACTCGCGTTACGCTAAGACAGGGTGGCAGTGGTGTCACGTGCTCGTCTCGGCGTCTGTCGTCGCTAGCGCGACGACGTCTGCCTCGACTCGTGTGACCCTAAGATAGACAGGGTGGCAGTGGTGTCATGTGCTCGTCTCGTCGTTCTTTGTCGCTATCGCGACGACGTCCGCCTCGACTCGCGTGACCCTAAGATAGACAGGGTGGCAGTGGTGTCACGTGCTTGTCTCGGCGTCCGTCATAGCTAGCGCGACGACGTCCGCCTCGACTCGCGTTACGCTAAGACGGGGTGACAGTGGTGTCACGAGCTCGTCTCGGCGTTCGTCGTCGCTACCGCGACGACGTCCGCCTCGACTCGCGTTACGCTAAGACAGGGTGGCAGTGGTGTCACGTGCTTGTCTCGGCGTCCGTCGTCGCTACCGCGACGACGTCCGCCTCGACTCGCGTTACCCTAAGATAGACAGGGTGGCAGTCATGTCACGTGCTCGTCTCGGCGTCC